>UPTC01000148.1:0-61728 GCA_900537255.1 Acanthocheilonema viteae | reverse complement strand
AGTTTCATGGACGAATAATATAGGTATGCTTAAAACACTTATTTTTTGCCTACATTAGTTGATTCGGAATGAGAAGGCAAAATAATGCTTAAATTGAGAAACTAAACGAATTCAACAAACAATTAACTGATTAACAAATGTATAACACAGTTGTAGGTTATGACAAAGTGGGAAATCTTCCAGATTTAGTTGAGAGTAATAAAAAACTGTGGGACATTGGACAATGTAATAGTGATGAAACAGAAAAAGGGAAGTAAAATCAAACGGAAACTTTCACCTTTCATGGATGGTAAGGAAATACAGACAAAATTCGGCAAAGGAAAATAATTCGAACTGATACCACTGCAATCGACATCGAAACATTTTTGGAAGCAGTGCAATTTTTCTAAATCCACAACCCAATATATTCCGTTACTCCGATGCTCTCGGCCAATATTGAAACAATAACGGCAATTTGCGATCTAAAAATGTAAGTTTTCTACTATGTGAAAAAACATTTCCTTAAAAAGATCCTGCTCCGTTTTTTCCACAGTGACTTAAGAAATAATGAGAGTTAATAATATTATAAGTTCTTTTTGTTATATAAATGAAGTGATACTGGAACAGAAAAAATGTTTCCAAATGTTTAACATACATAATAAATGATATATCGAGACATTGTAAATTTATCCACTAACAATTTCCACTGTCGAATAGATGCATTATCCTTCCACTGTCTGAAGAATATTGTATTAATCCAAAGAAATAAGTGGATCATTACTGGGAAGTAATTGAAAAAACACCTGTTTATAGCGATGATATGTTGATCCAATACGGGAAAAGGTGAAGTTGCTCCATGGCCAATCATGCAATCCACATTTTCATTTGATACAGGAACTGAACTATTTTTGATTAACCAATAATAATTGATGATTGAAAAATTAGCATTGGTGCTTCTTTGGGTCAAATCTGTTTTATACTTATTGAATCAAATTAAAAGTTAAAAATAAAATTCTAGAAATCACTTCGGATATTGAATACAAGAGATTCGGCATTTAAGTGTTAGACACCGTAAAATTCACTACAAATAAGAAAGCAAGATAAAGTCTAAATCGTGAAATTAAGCAAATTAATATTTTGTCTTCTGATTAAATTTCGAAATATACCTCGAGTAGGAAGTGTAAGGATTTTTGGCTCTCTACTTTGAATAGTCGGAAATTCTCCATTAGTTATTGAGAGATGAAAGATTTCGGGAGTATTATATTTGATAGGTACGATTAATGAATCGAGGAAAATTTGTTTTCTTGAACGGTGTTTCTTGTGGGCATAGAAATTACAACGCTGCGCGAGTACTAAAGGGTTATTTTTTCCCAATTTTGATGATAAATACAAACGAAAATTACGATTCCTGAAAATATTTTTTATTGATAGCTAAGAATTAATAGAAGTAACACTTCATAATGAGTGGTAAAAATCCACTGACTACTAAGCGAAAACAACTTTTCCCGTACCAATGACAATAAAAGTTCTCTAAGAAATAAAGATTTGGTACAAGTTTACCAAATGCTCTCATAGTTATAAAACAAAGAACATTGTAAGATGGTCGAAGTTATTCTCTCCCACAAGAAGGTTGCCGGATGTAATATAAAAACGAATTTCAAGACTAGTCGATATGAGGAAAAAAATAATTCTCATTAAGACGATATTTTCTATTTAGATAATTCAGGTAACGATAGATTTGTGTTAATTTAAAGCATCAATTAGATATCTTATTGATGGAGAACATTATCTTAATCTAATTCTACCACAGTGAACTCTTTAACAGAAATTTTTTCAGACCAAGCGAGAATTATTTTTCGTCAAGTTTTCTAAAACAGCGATTTAAACCAAACTAATATGAAAATTTATTCCATCCAGGTATTTATCACAAGCAAATGCCTCTTCATCACCCAAACGACGGCATATGAAAAATCGAAACTCACGCAGAATAAACAGCTGCATCAAAAAATGTCACCAGTTTGGTAGCGTCCGCATTCCAAACTAAACATCGGCCAGATGATAACATTTTTTCCTTCAGTTGTTGCATAAAAGATTTCATGGAAGTGTTTGATGGAAATAATTGGCCATTAATTAAATGGACGATAATATGCTCGCTGAATTTAGTAGTTGTTGAAGCATCAAGCACCAACATTTCCTGTAAAATAATGACTCATCATAAACACAATTAACCATTGTTGAACGGTAAGACTTGTTACCGCTCATTACTACTTACATTATTGATTCTTTACACTTAACCTTCCTGTGAAATTCAGATTCAATTAATGCAAATTCAAACGATTAAAAAAATGAAGAGTTTTCAAATTCAAATAAACAACTAAGATTAGAATTACCTTCTTCCTTGCTCAACTTTCTACATACTCTTAATTTCTCAAAATTTGAAAAATCCTAGCTGTCAAATGAGCTGAAATTAAACTGAATAAAACCAGAAAATTTATTTTTTATCTTTTTTAATAAAACGTCAAAATACCAACTTTTTCCGGACTTAGATCAATACCAAACATTTCTGTGAATACTTCACTAACGCAGTCATTAAAATCTTTAATCAATTTCTCCTCTTTAACATTGGGATTCGTTTCTCGATAAAATTCAAGATCAAAGTAGAGATGTGCAGGACGATTTTGCGGTATTAGTTCGTAAAATGAAACATCGCATTGTCTCTTATACCACTGCCAGAACCGTTCTACTGTCGATACAAGATATCGCCTTTGTCCTGCAAAAAATCTAGTCAAAGAATTAAAAAGCTTCTATCCGTACAAATGAACAATAAAAAGATAATACATAAAGAGACCTTATGAACAAAAAAACTCTTCATTTGTCTGAGAAAAACGCTGAATTAGTCTCGCTATGATTTTGATGCCTTACAAAAATCTGACGTTTCATTTATATTCTAAAATATTATTCTCGAACTTACATAATCAAAACCACTCCTTTCGTACTTGATAATTTTACAAAAATCTTGAAACTATTTCTGCCTAACACTTTAGAAGCAACTCGTATAATTCTCAGTTAAAAGCTTCCCACTTTTACTTACCTGGATGATGAATGGAATATTCAAATGCAAACACTCTTGCCATTGGCCCTTCTTGCTCACATTTTAGTACTGCATCGTTTTGTCGCTTGTAAATCACAAAACAACCCAATGAATCTTCGAAAAGACTTTGTTTCGACTTTTGCTTCTCCGAAAATACCATGATTATAATTCAAAATCATAACACGTGTCCATTTAAAAAATTCAACTTTCTACTACATCAGCGAAAAAGAGTACCTTACATCACAACTGACAAAATTTGCAAAGTATTTAAAAAAACAAAAAAAAAAGAAAAAAGGCGAAACTAGTTACATAATAATAATTTGCACCATTCCAATATTTAATGAATTTACTGCTTTCAGTTATCTCACCAGAGTTGGCCGAAAAATTTTACTGGAAAGGAATTACCTGTGCTTTATTCGAAACAGTCTGATCTGTAATTGTTGCTCGTTCACATTTATCATGTGATCCATAGAACCATATTTCTTTATCATCAATCAAATCCAACCGTTTCATGTCAATCATCCTGCAATTAATTCATATAAATTTTCAGTTTGTCAAATTTGACTACTGAATTAACATGAAATATGCTAAAAGCCGACTGAATGGAAAAGAAAATTGTCGATAGTCATTTCGTAGCAGCCTTGGAACAATGAATTATTTCAAAAATTGTGAGCTGTGTTAGTTCTCCTATATTGAATAAATGAAGAAAATTTTGTAGGAAACGTTTTACTGCGGCAAATTAAGCTAATAACACAAGATGTGATACACGAGAAACACAAAATAATCACCGTTTACTACACATAACTCCTCACTACTCTTCTCAAATTGATTTAATAGTTTTTTGATAATTTTTAAAGAATATCATTTGAAATTCCTCGACTTATGTTTTAAAACTTGTTCCCGCACTTAAAAAACTTCATCCCATCCGTACATTATGTGGATGGATAATCTCTGAAATGTATGGACTTATTAAATCTATCGAATCAGACCGAAAAACAAAAGTATTTGAACACAACAAAATAAAGCATGAATGATTTATGCATATGTTTCGGACTATTTGGAAGCTTATTACACATCACTGAATTTATCAGATTTCAAAAATCCACATATTACATATTTACATCATTGATCAGAAAGGAAAAACAATGTTCGGCGAGAAATACATATAATAATCGCAGTTCAATATACATGATATTCTTCTCCGGTAACATTATTATTAATTATCTCAAAAAGTAGTATTATAATTATCTAGTTACTCAGTACAATATATTTGTTGGTAATGTAAGTGGGATAAGGAAAACAGATTCGCCAAACAGCCTTGTCTATAACCACCGGTACGGTTCCAAAATTTTCTTAATAAGCTTTACAAAAGCTTTTACAAAAGTCTTCATCGAAGATAGATTCAAACTGAGGTACTGTTAATATGAGCAGCAGACAAATCACAATTAATAATCTAAGGTAAGAATTCTCCCACGCCATGGCGATCGCGATTGATATACTCAGCGTTTGTTACATCTGGAATCTTTTGTTTCATCTTTTCCCACATTTCTTGTTCCTCGCATTTTTCGAATAAATTTGGAAGTTGAAATTCGAATCCTTTCTTCTGTAACAAGCTTAAATCAAAATTAAAAGTAAAAAAAAGGAAATGATAGAAGTCAAAAAATAAACATAAGAAATAACAAATTAACAAACACAGAAAATAAGAAAAAAAATAATAATTGTCAGATGAAATAAGGATGAAAACTCAAACTGATTAAATGGTTGTGTCTTTCACCAAACTTATCGTATTATGCAAATCAGCATGAATGCTAATAGTAAATATGATCATTTATTTCAAAATACAAGTAAACAGATTTTGAACGAAATTCTAAATCATTAGATTTCAATTTAACTACGCGATAAAGAGTTAATAAAGTCGAGATTGAAATTACCATAAAAACGTATGCATATTTTTTGTCATCTTCTTTCCACAAAGCTTTTCGCTTCTCTTTATCGAGAGGAAAATCATATGTAACTTGACCACTTTTTACCTGAAAGCCTAAGGCAGTGAAAAAGAGTGACAAAGTCTTTGAACCGTTGTCTTATTAGTAGACAATTTTAAATTAAACAAACCGATTGGATAGTTTGCAAAACAAAGAAATGGACAAATAGAAAACAGACATTGAAAAAGGAAGAAAACAGAGAATCAAATTTACTAAAATGTGTGAACCACATAAAAATTTACCAAGGTTCGAACTTCTCGAACTGGAAGATTGTATATTTTTTCCAAATATTCTCTAATATCGTGTCTCGTCATCCTGCATAAACGAATTATTCATCACAGTTTAGACTTCATTGAAATGTCAGAAATATTATTAAATATAACAAACCTTTTGTCGACTTCAAACTTAACAACATGTTTAGGCAATCGAACAGGATGTGGGTCGACTACTTTCATCCAGAAATCGGGCAAAAACACTCGTATTTTCGGATTTCCGGGCTGCCACAAACGATATACTCTCGTCGACATAAGACAACTAAATCATCACTTCATGATAATAATAAAACTTTAAAAAACGTTCAGTCAATAATGCGAAACCAAAGCGCAAAGCAGTTCTTGAATGACCCAAAATTAAGCTTCCCATACAACTGATAGAGTTGGATGAGCTTCCCATACAACTGATAGAGTTGGATGCCAAGAATTGGATGATTTTGATAAGCAAATCTGGTAAAAAACTAGTGGGATTCAAAACATTTCTGAAAGACATTTCAGCGTAGCAGGATAGCAGAAATTCTTAATGAATTGGGACTGAAAAACAAACATTTTACAGTTAAGATAGAGCGAATTTGAAACTTAAATAATGAAAGTTTATTCACCTTAATCCAACAACAAAATAAATTATAACAACGATTCAGAACTGCAGCAACTCGAGCACTATGCCATCACTTTCACAGAAACAAACAAAAATTTTACAGTTAAAATATAGTGAATTTGAAACTTGAAAAGTATACTAACTAAGGAAAATTCCATGAAGGCTGATTAAATTCAATATTGGGTCAAGACAAATTCAGGTCTCTTGATATGAAATAAGTGAAAAATTGTTTGAAAAATATGGCAATGTCTAACAGTTACTGATCTATCGTCATTATTCAGCAACTAGGTTTTAGACAAAAATCATCAGATATCCTCATAGGTTATCTGATAACGTTAGCAATAATAACTCAATAAACGTCATATCATAAATCAAAGAGTAAGATTTCAAAGAGTTAATTATTAGTGATACCCCAATACTAACAATTTTAGTAAACACAAGCAGATACGAAAGGAATTCTTTTCATAAAAGCTTGTATATTCAACGCTTACTCAAAATTTGATTTTCAGGATCAAATTTTGAATGTCTACATGTAGCGAGAATTATTTCAACAGAGAAAAGTGAAAAGAATAAATATTTCAAATGACTGAGCCATAAATTTAAAAAATCAAAATGAATGTATAAAATATGAGTACCGTAAATATTAAATGATCATGGCGCAACTGTCCATGGTATCAGCTACCTAAATGAAGTTTATAACGTCTATTTCATTCAAGCCTCGATTAAGCTCAGTAGAATGTG
Organism: Acanthocheilonema viteae; assembly: GCA_900537255.1. Taxonomy (NCBI): domain Eukaryota; kingdom Metazoa; phylum Nematoda; class Chromadorea; order Rhabditida; family Onchocercidae; genus Acanthocheilonema; species Acanthocheilonema viteae. Next base: position 55,065 of record UPTC01000148.1, on the reverse strand, counting down.
TTGGGATATTCTAAAGTTGATGGGAAAAATCATCGTTTATAAATAAATGAAACAAACAGAACCCATCTTATGATTAAAAGGAATGAAATATCTTCAGAGGACATTTGAATTAATCATATTTTATCCGCAATGCTCACCCCGCAATCTTCGTTCAAAAACAATATATGCTTGTTTATTGTTGAGAGAAATTCGAGCCATACTGTTTGCGTGTTTAATCATATTGCACAAAATACTTGTAGTATTTTGTACGATATTATCCAAACATGAAAATAATATATTTTTATACATATTTTCATAAATATTGTTCCTTCGACCTACTTGGATTTCTAGCACTCGACTGAGAAGAAATCTCCTGCACATTAAAAAATCAGAAGAGCACTATATATGCAGAACAATTTTTGTGTCATAAATTTTAAATGGTCTTTCACAAAAAATCTTTCACAATATGAAAAAGAGTAATTTATAGCTCGGCGTGTTCATCAACTGCTTCATGCTCAGACCTCCTTGCTTCTTCTGTATGCTTTTTTGATCTTTCATCAAGTAATGCTTTTATTTCAGCATCATAATCTTTCCACTCAGGTATAATTCGCATGGCCGAATCAAGTTTAGGTTCTTTAGTCTGCGGATTGTTGCACTAAAACATGAAACCAGCATAAAGTGCAGAAATTTCATGGTTCAAAGTCCATGCCTTAAGAAAATCTCACTAAAATCTAACTTCTTTCATATAAATAAGAGTGTATTATAAATAATACTTCAACTATTTCCAAAAAGATTCCCATGGAAAAATTTTATAAGCAAAAAGGAACATGAAAAAAATTAGTAAGAAATGAAGGAGCTAAGTGTAAAAGCTATAAATGTTTAAATTTACTAACTGCAGTAGACCAGTTAAAAAAATCTTATCCAAAAAGAATTGACAACAAACCAAATCAATCGTTTTTGCCTTTTCTTTCGAAGCATCGTCACACCATGTTTCACACCAGAGCCATTCTTGTGGTAATGATTTAATACGCACTTGATGAATCATATTATTTGGTAAATCCTGTAGAAATAGTAAAATTAGCGGGAAAAAAGCCAGTGAATAAACATATCACTTAGCAGGCAAATTAATTATGATAAAAAAAAGGAGAAAAAAAGCTACCTGGTCCAGATTTGAAAGGCTATTTGGATCAACACTTAATCCTTGATATTGACCACGTAAGCGATCACCGGCAGCCACCTGGCGAAATTTAACCAGATCGATGACGTAAAGTGCGCTAAAAATTACAATGCATCTTCACAGTTACAAAGTAGAAACTCTGAATAAAAAGAAACTCGAAAAACTTACCTGATATGATATTTGCGACCAGCAAGATGATTAGCCCAGTAACCTTTTTTCCAGAATCTGAAACCATCCATGGATGTCCTGCTGTCACAGAATGGCGTGAAACCATAGGGAGCACCTCCCAAATCAAACTCCATCAGTTCCATCAGATCTGTCCGAACTATTTGATCAGCATCAACGAAAATTATTTTTCGTACATTTAACGGGAATAGAACATCCAAGAAAAGTATTTTGTATCTACAAAAGGATGAAATATATCAAACGAATACAATCCCGAAAAGATCAAATAAACTGAAAATAAATAAGGTTTTATATGTCAATTTCAATAAATTTCATAAAAATTCATCTCTATGAAATCATAAAAAATCGATTAAACAGCAATCTGAATGAAATAAATAAATGCAAAATAGTTCATATTCTCTCTTGTTGAGTGAGCATATTTGTTTATTCTTATGTATCTTACCCCCACATAACTCGCTGTTTTTCAGTCTGCTGATGTAACCAACGCGGCCAACGATAATCTATAAACTCATATTTGAAACCGTAATAACTAGCCATTTGAGGCAGTGTTTCCTGGAATAAATCACAGTTCAGAAATCAATTAAAATATAATTAATTTCAGAGATCTAAAAATATGATAAACGGGAATTAACTAGCCTTAAAGTTAGGTGACAAGTAATTCTTAAGCAGCCAGAAATTGACGGGATGTTTCGTGTGTTTCATTACACTCAAAATCATAATCCGCAGAAAACGTTCATATAAATGTCCCGATGCCAATGAAAAAATATTGATTGCGTCGTGTTTTTCACCGCCACTTCTGGAAAATCAAATCTGAAGAATAAGTTGTAGAAATTTAAGCGAATAATCTTAACTTGTAGATTTTAGATTAAAATTTCGACGTAATGTACAAATGATGTGATAAGAAAGATGATTCCTAAAAAATTCTAGTATCCAGTAGAATCCAAAAATAACTTCTACACTTAGTTACAACGTACATTGTCGATATACTGCTCCAAACGGAGTGGTAGTCTTCACTCTCTTCCTCCGATTTTCCCTCATTTAATAAATTTTCCTTTTCTTTTCCCTTTTTTTTGGCGACCCGAACACGAATTGTTCGACCACTGAATGAATCGATTAGCACATTTACTCCGGTTTCATCCTCCGATTCTGTATTTACATGGCTGTAAATATTTCGGTAAAGTCATTACGAATAATTTTATCACTAATAATAAATAACCAAGTTACAAGTGAAAGTAATTTGCAGCTTCTTGTTCTTCCACTCAATGTTGGTTATCTAAATTTGCTGACAGTTTCCAAAAAATATTTTTAGTGCAAAATTAGCCTTATACTTTCCACTGTTATATTAAAATAATAAGCTCTCAACATGTATGATTTCAGATAATACAAGAATAAAGATTAATATTAAATAATAATTTACTTACCTTACAATGTTGTAGATATCCTTCGATTTACCATCACGAAGATTTAAGATCCAAGCACCCGGATCAGCTTTTAACTGGAAGTAACCCTGAACAGAACTTCTTTATTAACTGCAAATAACAGCAATACTCAAAACAGAATAAAGGTAATAGAAGTGAAATAAGTAAAATCTAAAATATCATTGAGCATTCTAGAAAAAGAAAATCCAAATATACTCACCATTATATAACATTTTAGTTATTGTTGTAGTGTGGAAGTTACTGCATAAATTACTCTATTTTTTATAATGATCTAAATGAACTATTAAAACAACTACAACACATTTAGCTCTCACAATGCGTCTTCGAAAAACTGAAATTTTGCTTACCAAATTGGCCATAACAATCGTATCATAACGATTCGGGTTTGCTAGTGTACCCAAAGTAAACTGCAGACCACGCGGAGGTGATCCCGTCATATCATCGAAACAATGCCCTTCCAAAAGGATGTGCTCAAGCTCAAATTTCGCAATCACATTTCCTGCCACCTGAAAAATCTTATCTTTATATATCACATACTTCTCAACAAGCCTGATTCTACTTTTTTAATACTGTAATATATGACGAAACACTCATATGTTTACGATGGATGACAGAAAATAGACGCTGCTAGAATGTGCATCATCAGTGTTACACCACCACACTTAGAAAAGTGACCAAAAATAAAAAATCATGCCTTACATTTTCCAGTCTAATATTGTCCAGATCGTAAATGGCATATACTGACTGAACCATCCAAGCATCTGGTGGAACAACTGCAAGAGTTAATAGTTGCTTGCTTGGTAACGCTGTGAAACGTGCTTCATATGCAGAATCAGCAATACGCCCCGAATCATCAAACATCACTGAGGGTTGTAGTACGAGACGATAAAACCTATGAATTCATACTTGTAAACTGTTATTCGCAATCTTACAAAGAGATTGTCAATCAGAGAAACCACCTAGAAATTAAAGAAAGTTAATTTAAGATAAGATGAATAGTGATTAAAAAAATCCTTAAGATTTGGCAAAACTGACGGCAGAATTCCCTTAACTAGTGAACCTGGAAGAAAGCTATAAGTCTTGGTGCTATCGCCAAAAATTTTATTAGAATCACGATCCATACAGTTTCCGAGAAATTTAAGCAAATCGATATTCATAAAATATGAAATAGGACCACTGAAATTCACCTTTTTAGTGGAAGTTCGCTGAGTTTAGCTCTGGGATTCATTACTAATTTCACCTCCACATTGACAACTTTTTGTATAACAGTTAGCAAATGGCCAAGTCGTTGAGCTTGAGTAGATAATGGGTCAACAATACAAAGCGCCAGTATTAAGCCTTCCTTTTTGTTTCCAGAAACCGTCAAGACACTGCAACATATATAAAATATTTAATAAAAACAACAAAAGTACAAAGAAAATTAGGACGCATGAAAAAGTAATACCATAGAGCAAGAATCTCTCGCATTTAGTTAGTCTTTAAGTAACTAATTAATAAATGAGGCTCGTAGATAACCATTTATTGAGTGATCCGAACTAGCTGTGAATTAGCTTTGTTAAGAGCTAAAAATTCACAAAAAAAAACAATAATGGCATACCTCTCTTTCTCTCCTGAAAGTGGAATGAATCGTCGTTTTTTGGTAATACCAATACTTCCAATCAAAGACATAATACGTGCAACCATATCTGATGATTCTCCATGTCTCGTTTGTATTTTCCACTTTTCCACATAATCTCCAATGACCTTCAAATAAAGAAGGTTAATTTAAATTTGAGACATTTATATTGCACTTCGACTGAACCAATGAAAAATTATAACATTATTAACTAATTGAAGATTCCCGCCAACAATAATTTTGTATTTTGAAAAAGGATTCCGAAAAAATTTCAAAATCTGTTGAACGGAGATCCCATAGGTGTCGCATACCTTTCCACCCCGAAGCAAAACGAGTTTGTCAACCAGTTCCATATCGGCAACATCCAAAACTTCATCATCACCAAATGGCCCAACAAGTAAGCCATTAACTACTAATGCTAACTGTCCTGATTTCAAACCAAGAACACGCCTTGAGTACTTGGCATCTGCGAATATTTCATCACTATTTATTTGTTTCGATTCTTTATAGAAAAGTGTCATATTCATATCCTATAATGCATTTACAACAAGATTCATAAATAAGGACACAATTACATTCTTTAGTTCGACTCAAAATTTACTTCCTAGAGCATAGTCGTACTATTTTCACACATCATTATAACGCAGCATGCAGCTTTTAAAAATTTCGAATATGTTAATTAAATTTCATAAACGCATGAAAATTATTATACTTACTCGTAAAACGTTACTCGCATCTCTTAAAACAATTAAATATTTGGGGTAATTATTTTTTATAAAAAAAAAAAACAAACATTAACAGCAAGGTCATCCAATGTAACTTGTTCATCTAGCAGTTTCGATACAACTTCTTCTTTTACAAGTTTTGTTATAAATGATTTCATTTGTCGTGCTGTAAGCAAACGTGATGCGATATTTACAAGCATCGTTATACTGCCAGAAATGGTTGCTGCTTCAATCTACAATGCTTTACAATTGTTTACAGCTTATACAATATGCATACGATTCAGAGAAATGAGTTTTCCCCTAACTTCATCAGTTAAGAAAATTTGCACTAAGACTGTCTGTTATTAAAATTGCAAAAACTGATATTTATCTTACAACAATCTACTACGCCATACTAGTAATTTTTTTTAGCTTAATTCAAGAGAAAATAATTGTCATTTTAGCACAAGTTGAAAATTCCTTCAACTTCGACAACAAATATACACTAACCAAAAAAAACTCACATTTTTGGGATTATTGATGATAGCAACACGCATAGTATAAGAACGCTTAAGATGTCTGATTGCATTATAAGCTAGGAGTCGCCCTTCAGCAGTTTCTAAATCGGTCACTATCCAAACAGTAGAGAAATGAGTTTTCATTTCCTCTGAAATAAGGGAGAAAGTTTTTGATGGTTTCAAGTAGAAAAAAAGAAAGATGTGAACTTTTTGTAGCAATAATTATAAACAATAGAAGCTTCCAGGTTCTCATTGCTCTGAAATAAATAATCAGTACTTTTCAATAATTATCTTTTGCTATTCATTATTATACATTATAATTCTAAAAAAATTAAACAGAACATGCAAATCTCAAATTATAGTCTATTGAAATGTGAAGTGACTCCTAATGAATAACTGTATTCGTCAGTGAATGTTTACCTGTTCTCGTAATGTATCGCATTCTTTTTAGCATACACTGACTGTGCTTTTCTGGTGGTAGTTTGTGATATTTTGTAGGTGATATGTTTGTACATTTTTCGATAGATGTTAAATCCAGATACAATGCATCGGGTGATAATGGTGAATCCAAAATAAGCTTGTTAATTCGTGGCATAACTTCTGGCTGTAACAATCAAATCAAAGAGAACGCAGTAAAATCTGAACTAAAACTTGAAAAAAAAAACAGAAAATACAGGTGTCGCATAAATAACTTCTAGCATATAAAATATGTTCAATTCATTTTGCTGAAAACACCAACAGTGATTACTACAATTTCCTAAACTTTTGGCAAGCACAATCATATAATTAACCATTTCGAGAATTGAAATCGTTAATATTTTATACTTAAACCCGATATATAAATAAGTTCTTTGAAAAATTCTTCAATACCCACCTGCGAAAGTATCCAGTTCATTACATTATCTTGATCTTTTAGTTTTTTTTCCATCACTGCTTTCTGCAAACGCGGTGTAACACGCATTATTTCCATCATTACAGTTTCTTCAAAATGATCTCCTGTTATCTACAAAAAAGATCTCCCCAATAATTGCAATGCAAAATTTTGAAAGGAAAATTTAGACAGTAGTGAAACTTTGTGCATTCACGACTACATTACATTTTTAAAGAATATGGAAATGGCTGCTATTTAATACATGCGAAACTTTTAATTCTAAACAATAACATCCAACTTTCAACATCGTAAATCATTGCTTAATCAATATCTCTAGCATAAGTCTGTCAATGTGATAATATTTAGCTAGACTCAGATATCTTAAATTAGTAGGATACAGTGGATATAACCGCAGAGGAAATGGAAACTAAAGCAGAAAATAGCAACTTTCATAAGTTAAAGATATTCCTAAAACGTATTGCTCGAAAAAAATCATTCATAAAGTGAATACCTGTTCATCAATAATAAGAAAAGAAGTCAAAAATTAAGCTTACGCCGGAATAATCTAGAATAACACCATTCAAAAGCACTTTCGGTGTAAAGCCAAGTCCACTGTCATGAAGAAATTTATAACCTATTGAACGTCCATTATCATATTCAGAGTTACTACCAAATACGCTATTTGGATCATGGTTAGGATAATGCATTTGGAAATATGATAAGACATCTTTTGGAGATACAGATTTTTCCTTTCCATCTAGAACCTAAAAGTATATGGTGTTTACTTGGATGCAATTTTCAAATCAAAATAATTTTGCACCAATGCTTTAACAATTCTCAACAGCTGCAATTTTAAGTAGTGAATAACAAGGAGATGGGTGAAGACCGAAAAATTGGTGACATGTGTATAATTGAAAAAGAGCAGGAATGAGGAAAATGGAGGAGGATGAAGTTTCTCAGGAGAATGGATTGATACGAAAAAATAAAAAATAAAGATTTGGGATATGTTTATAAAAAAATTGACAATTTTTAACCTCAATTAAGACATTTAATGCTTTTTGAATACCATTACTTATTTTGATAAAATTGTATAAATTCAACATGGCGACAGAAGCATCATCAAAGCCAGTAATCTCTTTCTCATCATTAGCCACAAAAACAACTCCAAGCCTAAAAACAAGACAAAATAGAGAAAATTTTAAAGATTTAATCATTAACTTAAACTTCTTTCGCTTGCATTTTTAAATTTGAATATGAATGTTATTGTCTGATATTAATCACTAACCTAATATTTTTATGTACCCATATTTCCATGTGGTAGCGGAAAATGAGATGAATCCTATGTATCCAGAACTCTATCAGTATGCATCAGAAAACGGTCAGCACTGCTTGTGAAAAAAATCATTACCGTTAACAATTTTATGGGATTTTCTATTCGGCAGCATAACGTATAACGTTGCAGCACGATACCGAATAAAGTTCAACTTTCAGAAAACAGAAAAGGAAATACCTAACAGGTATCTCATGAGCATAGAATCGCAGCGCATATTGCAATAAATCACGAGTTTCTTTTTGAGATGGATCAACAATAAAAATCTGAAAAAAAACTTTAGCCCTGACTTTATTATCTAAAGAAAAAAAATACGAGAACAAAAGAAAATACCTACTAGAATAATTATTAAACAAGTATACTTCAATGGGAAAAAGATATACTAAAGTAATTTATATTTTATCGATACTATATCATAAAGACTAATAGATCTACAAAGCAAACCAACATCGTAACTTAAGATTTTGAAATTAAAAATGCCTTTAAAAAATATATTGTTTTCGATCTTCCAAAAACATCAGTAAAATTTTTTCTCCTTATAGAGGAGTACTGTCTCAATGTGCTGGTTTATCATTACTGGATATTAACAGAAGTCGGTTGTCGAACGTAAAAAATTACCAAAGTAAATAAATTCCTCGCAATTGGTCGAAGCATTCCAGGAAAATAGGGTTGCAATAGCAAACTTACACTGTTTGCCCACTGTCGATATTGTTTATCGGTATCCAAATTATTGAGATACTGAAGGGGAGAAATTTTTCATTAAATTTCAATGATTTAGGACAGAAATTAATTGTTAGCAAAAACTGAACTGAAAATGCAAATGTTTTTAAAATTTAACCAACTTTCAGTTTTCGAAATTTCATAAATTGATCATCTGATTTTATTCTTAAACATAAAGCTATCTTGTGCACTGCAAGATCTTAACTGCCCAATTTACCTCCGGGGATGCTGGTCTGAAATCCAATGCATATGATATACGTTCGTTGCTTAATTCGAGGTCCATTAGCATGGGAAGGTATTCATTCTAGAATGGAGTACTTATTTTTAAAGTTTCTACAAAATCTGCGAGAAGTTGTTATACAGATTAAGAAATTAGATTATATGTTTATTATCTTCATCATGGTACCATGCAAATGATATCTAGTATTTCAGTCATAAAAATTTTTTAAAATAACTACCACTAAATTGAATATGAAAACTGCAATTTAATACTTCCGCCACCTCTCGAAACCTGTTAACCTTAATTCCCATACGGAAAAATCCATTTGCCAATTTTTCCTCTTGCTTCAACACGTCAAGCACTTGGAACACATCCAGGGCATCAACATCCACCATGATACCATTGATTAAAAAAACTGATTCACCTTCCGATACGCCATACTCCATAAACTGCTCCTGATTTGCATTAACCTTTAATTACCTTTTTTATAAAAGGAGCTAGCGTATTTTCTTCTTTTTTGATTAAAGAAGCAAGAGAAAACTTTTCAACAAAAGAACAACACTGGCATACATATGATCTGCAATATATTTGATTTTTGCATTTGGAACCACCTCAGATATGAATTCTTTCCGCACAATTTGTCGTGATAGTGATCGAGCAGCAAGCGGGAAATTCTGGCTAGAATCCATCATGATATTAAGTGCTTTCTGTGGACCAGCTTGAACAATTCTCTGAGCAGCCTGATAGCTAAGTTCCTGTACCTGCCATACTTTCAACGGTGTAAGCTCATCACGTTCTAGTAAATGCAACCGAAACTGTTCAATTGATTCCTTCAAATCACCATGCAACCTTCTGCAATTAAAGACTCCATGAAATATTTGTCTCATTCCTGAAACCACTTAATTCTCGCTGTAAAAGTTAGTAAATATTATTGAACCTATATCATTTATAATTTTGAATCTTATTAATAAGATTAATAACATTAAAAAATGTTACTAATTAGCAACGTTTTACAGGCACTCATTAAGAGTGCTTTTCATAAATCATTTTTGTCAGCCTAGCACATTTAAGCATGTGAAACATGTTCCGATTAAATAAATTTTGAAAATTTCTCAAGGCTTTGAAAAAACACAACATCTACCGCAATGTACCGAAACTGAATCCAAAGTTATCTTCTTCGTTATCCGTATATTCTTCTGAATTTTCCTCCATTGCTACTTTATCTGCAAAAGCATTGTTTCTGGCTTTCTATCTTGAGAATAGATTGTAAACAAAACCGAGCTAAAAAGTTGTACAAAAAATCATTAACTCACCAATTACAGTACTGCTATCATCAACCGCTTTGTACTCCGTGCTTTTAATAGCTAATTCAACGCCGTAACCCGACAATAAAAGCTTATCGTCACGAATATCCTAAAGATTGGATTTGTATACAGTAAATTATCGAAAGAAACGCTAGTGCTTTCTTATTTTAATAGCATATATGACAGGAACTACAGAAAATACTATGCTCACTTTAGTAATAATTCAATGTTGACTTAAGTAAAGCATACTATTCAAAAACTTACTTTCACAAAATGCCGAAGAACATATTTGACTTTGCCGCTTCTCGACAATGCTTTTGCAGCTAAATGAAACTTTCTCCACGATGCAGTGGCCAATTCACCATATACAATTAAGGTAACATTATGTTCTTTAGTTGCAGGAAATACATGATCAATAGAATATACTGTTGGTGCAGGACCTCTGAAAATATACTACTGAAATGGAATATGTAGGTGACAATGGTGAATGTCTCTATTATTTGTGAATAGTTGATCATACAAAAAAAGAAAAACATACCTCACATCATTTTCGATAACCTTTTCTAAATCATTTACATTACATATTATAGTACCATGAACATCAGCAAACGCAGCACACGTTTTCGTCCTTTCAGCACCTAACTGAAACAAAAGAATAAACATGAAAGTATTAAAAATATGTTACTAAGTAAAAGAAAAGGCATGTTTTTCTTCATATATATAATATTCCCTTTTTTGGCCAATCTAATCTTTCAAAAAATGAAGTATGCATCATATAGCTGAGGCAGGAATTAACATTAATATGATTTCTTTTTCAAAAATGTATAAATATCTGAAAAAATCTAAAGCAAAGAAGAAAATTCTAACGGTCTGAAAAAGTAACACAGTTGGTGAATGCGCTCGTAAAGACAACGCGAATTTTAAAAGATTCACACGAGCTTCCTGTAACAAAGAGCCTGCTAAGCGCACAGATAAATCGTGCTGTCTAGCATCACTATCTGAAACTTAATTCTTAGTTTTGAGTAAAAAAGCTTTATAAATCATTTCCGAAATTTATTAACCATCAATATACCACCAAAGTGACTTACATACCAAAGTTTGAAATGGATGGGAATCTATTTGGAATAATTATTACTATTTAAATCTCGAAATCTATAAAAACTACTACTACTACTGTCCAATTTTTGTCCAAATTAAAATTAAAAAAGCAAGTGAGACGGTAAAATCAATCTCGTGGATTCAATCAAACAGTTCAAGGATTGATGCCGTCAATAGTCATACATGACTGAAATAACATAACATCGGCGGACACACTAGATTTATCATAGTAAGTCTAACCAATTGAACATTCACTAAGCAATGGACTTAATGCTTCCATACAAACACAGCGCTTATATTTGCTTTGGTTAAAAGATTTATTAAAATTCTTTCACGCCTTATTAAATTATTTAAACACTCAACAACTTACATGTATGCCATTCGTCAACATTGAGTTTCTCAACAATTTTATCTATATAAGCCCAGAATAAACTGTCACTTTCTTGAGCCATAAATTCACTGCAAATTACAATACATAAGAAAAAATAAATTATAATACATAAGAAAAAGAAAAGTTGGGAATGGTCATTCCTCAAATTTCTTGAAATTCGACAGAACTAATGTCAAAAAGAAATACTGCTTCGCCTACCAACATCTATTTGCTTTGCATTTATTAATTTTAATTATGAAATTAACCCCAAAACAATGTCTTAATTTATCTTATTTCGCTATTGCGAATATTGCGTTCTCGAAAAAAATGAATAGAATTTTTTGATTTCTGACATACCTGGCTTCCGCAATAAGTGAAGTCTGCGACCATTTTGCACGTAGTGATACGATAACCGATTTTTTGCTCACTGCAGAATTAATCACGCTAGGAAATGCTAATAGGATAATAACCAGCAGTAGGCTTTCCATACCCTTCTCTAAAACATATCACTCTTTACTGTTTATATACTAAAACATTTACGAAGTGATGGATCTAAACAGTCGGTTATGCAACCTAAATGAATGATTTTTCTCACTAAACAGTTATCATAAATTTATCAATTTAGATACAATCCATTTATGACTAAATCTGAATCCTACGTTGTTCAAAACAGCCAGTAATATGATGGAAAGTTATCAATACGGAAAACTTAGAATAAAGCCCGCAACTGCAAACAAAAACGACTGTTTGATAATTCAATAAGTTGTAAACCGAAAAAAAAGATTTAAAATCTAGTAAATCTAATTAAGAAATGATAAAAAACAGACTCAACATCACTCGAAAAACATATTTCCTCACTCTTTTTTGAACATAATCAATTAGAATAATATTAGTTTAGAAAAGATTTTTAAAATGATGAGAAATTGAGATCGAACGAGTAGAAAACGAAAAGTGAACATAAATATAATACTCCTGAATTCAATCAAGTCACTGCTAACAGCTTGCGAATAGTTTTCTCAGTTTTAAATAGCCCATTTCTTCTCATTCATTCAAAAACATTTTTATGTGTTATTTCTTGATAAGCGCAGTAACATACTAGAATTTTTTTAACCTTTCCCAATAAAATATCAAGAAATTGACTAACCGTAATAGCCTAGTACATTTAGAAATAATTGCTATAAATAAAATCATTGTTAAAACTTCTACCATTACTATGAAAATTATAATTCAAAAGTATCACAATTTTTCGAGTTCCTCTCTCTATAAAAATTAACAGTATTGTATTAATCTTGAAAACCCTGTAGAGCAGTTATTACCGAAAGACAGTTGCAAGAATTCAAACTCGAATAGTTTACACTGATAGAAAGCTATCTTCAGTTTATTCTTGTTAACATTTTCCATCACCGCAACATTTGCTATGGCGACTGTCAAATATTAGCATATATTAAGAAACAAATGATGTTACATCAGTATTAGATATCATGCTAATCGTTAATCGTCAATCACGTTAACCACGTGAACTTAATCGCTAATCACGCGCATTACAATCATTCCCGCCTCCAACAACAAAGCATGTCCGAACGAAACAGTGATTTATCTATTTTCAACGCAGTCTTAATGAAAATTATCAAACCCACCGATCTGTGTGTCATTCCCACAAAGCTGGTTCGCTGATAGGTGATTTAGATAATTAATTTTTCAATCATCTTCAATAAATTTAATATCACATTTTCTGGCAGATATATCACAATATGATACTTAAATAAACACTTTTATGAAACCCTTGTGATATTTAAATAAACACTCTGAAAGTTATTTCCAAAAATTTTATCATCGGGTTTTAATGGTGTTGATGTTGATGATTAGGGTTGTCAACACAACGGCTACCTGCTGACCTAACCATAATTAAAGAATCTTTTTCGAAAGTCGTCCCAACATCTAACTTTCAGAAATGACAAACTACGACACAATCGAGATACTGAACCGAATCCCTGAACATATGAACACGCTATTGGAGCAACTTGAACAATTGAGATCAAAGTTCGCTAACCCTATCAATTAATTTACATGAAAACATAATGTTTCTGCGGAAAGTGAATGTTACTATATTAATCTAAAAATGAAAAAATTCAAATAATTGAAATGGCACTCTCTCAATTCTTTCCATTTAGATTAAACACAATTATGATTTAATATTGAACAACTTAATTTGCAAAATTCCCCCTCAATTTTTTTTCATGAATATATTAAATCTTTCAAATGAAGAAAATGTTTATTAAAAAAAGAACAAAATTTGGCAATACCGATGAGAGTATACACAATGTATTATATTTACAATTTTAATTCTTGATTCATACAAGCAGAGAATATTTTTACTGGTTAAGAAAGGTTAAATCATAAATCAAATGAATGGTCTGCTAATTTCATTAATGGCGAGAACAAGAATGCTACTGATCATAAAGCCTTTGGTTCGTATTATCAAATTAAGATAGTCTAGTAGCCTGAGCTTATGCAAATCTTCAATATTGATTGACCTTAATATCGGTTTTGCATGAATGTCGTAAATGCGATGTATAACTATGAATGCTATTGTGATTGATTAAAATTCTTTTGAAATGCACTACAATCTCACTGGACATTTATTAGAGGTGACTATAAATGATACTATTCTGTTTATATCTCGAAAATGAATTATCATTTTTGAAAAAAGAGACATTATGATTCTCATTTGCCATGTTTATAATAGGGTTTTTAAATGTCACTAAAAAATAATGAATGCTCATATTTCTTCCCACTGGAGAGAACCCTTTTTGTATTTGTTGTTATAGTTTTATCTTCTGTTTACAAAGACAAGATGAACAAATAAATTAAAATATGAAAAAAAAAACCTTTCGGTAACTTCAAAAATGTCAATCTAAATATCGTTTAACAATGGTTAATATTACAATACTAATTAAACATTATTGTAAATTGGCTGCAGTTTCACGTCCATCCAAATTGCCTTTATTATTGCCAAATCTAAATATATGGCGCATTGGATTCAACAATTTCCAGAAGAATTTTTTGGAATAATTAGCTGACATCATTTCTTCAGTAACATCAACTTGCATGCTTGTAGTCTAAAAATAATCTTGCATTATTTTTTTTCTCCCTTTTTTGCTATTCAGAAATTAGCTATGAAATGTATTAACTTATTTATTATCGATATCCTTCTAAGGATAAGGGATAAGTTCTCAGAAATCGACACGTAAATAAAATAATATATTTTATAGCCAAATATGTAAAGAGAAAAAAGAGTTTTTGTTCCTGAGTGAGGCAACACTTAAAATTAACCTTTGGTACGGGATCGGCAATACGTGCAATGTAGAGCGGTATATTTCTACTATTGTCCCAAATGATGACAAGAAAAGGCATATCAAGGATGGACATTTTGTCAACAGATGATGGGATTTGCTTCACCACCCTGTAATTTACTCTTTATAAACGAAAGTTTAAAATCTCAAAAGTAGATAAATTTTCAAGCATAATTAAAACTTTATTCGAGACGAACTTTGATGTAAAGTTAATATTTTGAAAGGATTACTAATATATAATTATTTACTCAATTTCATCAGGACCAGGAGTGTGCATAACTTCTAGACGGTCAATATTTTGTATACTTGTAGTTAAGCGTGGCCCAACGATATAGGATGGTTCATGTTCTAATGTTCCTAAGTCACCGAATCCGTCAGGCTGGAATAACTTGTCGATGTGCGGTATTGTCTTACACAACGCATCAGCAAGATTAGTTGTTCTGTTGGGTAATCCATGAAAGAGTGGGACGTATAGTTCATGAAGAATTTTGACCGATTCCTGCGAAACAAAAAGCATATTAGAATTGCTTACATTTTAAAAATTTGACATTTGCAAACTGAAATAAACACAATATCGTCATAAGAGAAGAAAGAGGAACAGTGATGGCAGCAACATTGTATATTTTTCTTTCCTTTTTTCCGGATCCAAAAATCTGAGAATGTGTGTGTGTTTAAAATACATACCGTTTCTGTGCCACTTCTCATGAATGTTATCATATTTATAAGCGAATTAGGATCTTTTGCCATATCTGAATCATCCGCATTTGATATACAATAGGCAGCAATGTCATCAGAATATGTTGGCAATGTGATAAGTAAACTTTTTTGAACTTGCAAACAACGAAATGGTGGGAAATCGCGACACGAATATCGGCAAGCTAACACTTCTTTCAGCTTTTTACCCTAAAAAATTAAACATAAAATATTTTAAGCCAATTTAAGTCTGAATTTGAACAAAAAGGAAAGAAATTTTTTCAAGATTTCGATAATAATATAATAAACAAATTCGTAGAAAATTAAATTTTAACATTGTGAAAACAAAAGAATTACTTTATATAAATGTAAAAATATTACAAAACAGATAAGAAAATAAAATAAATACGTCGTAGATAGCATTTTCCTTTTAGATTGAAATTTTTTAAACATTCGATATAAAATTAAACTAGTAAATTTTCCGCTGCAAATTGAACAATTTGTAGAAATTTGATTAAAACCCACACTTTAGAGATTTCTTCAGGTTACCTTAAATGTTGTGTAAAATATATTATGTGTATCGAGAATATTAGTGGACATTGGAATATAAAAGTGCGATGCAAGAATAAGTATTGGACATTTCTGGTTGTTTAACTCTTGAACATCTGATGCTTTCGTTTCAGCTTTTTTCCATAAAAAAATTGGACAGCGTGCTTCTCCTTCTTCAGTCTGAAACGAATAATGAATTATTGCAGAACTTCATAGAAGTATTTGAATTACTTGAATTTAACTTCTCTATATTTATATCAATTTTCTGTTTTTTAAAAAATTTTCTTCGGCATTTATGCCGCTTCTAAAAAAGCGTTATATTTTTACAGTTTATTGGGACTTGAAAAATTCAATAAACTGTAAAAATATAACGTTCAGAACACGTGAAATTCTAGATATACACGTACATTTTACATATTCCACTCCCTCATAAAGTAATTTTATTTTTGTACATTTTAGGTATAAATATCAAATCTCTTTAATAAAAACATCATTAATGCTACATGTATACTTTAATTTACCTTGCATGTCCTTCGAAGCCATGCTACTAACTCCGCGCGTCCTGTTTTCTCATCGTAGATTTTAAGCTCAATCCCGAGATATTTCAGTGCCATAAATGTTTCAAAACCGTAACTTTTGGTATGTAATGGATGTATTAACAAACGCCGATTCCAGTTGAAACTTCCTAAATCAAACTATCAAAATAATTTTAGCGATATTTAGATTTCTGCAATTAAGTGCTTGCTGATAGGTATAATATGTAAAATGAAATTATTGTCACTGATTTTCAAAGGGATTTTTTAACACTTTTAGAATCTTCAATTTAATATCATTGAACTTTAATATGAGCCTAATTTGCTCCAAATATTTATTAATATAATATCGTATTTTTATGTTCTAATTTCTCCATTTTCAATCTGTTATTAATTTTGTATAATAGCTACCAGGTTTAACAGCAGCTTCAACAAATAATTCCCAATTTCGAATATATTCTGCCACTCGTACTAACTGATGTGGTAATGTTGCTGTACTATTTAAATGAAGAAATTCCGATAATGATAAACGACTTTGATGCTCAGCAATCTAAACTTTAACAAAAATGAACAAGAAGAGACATTTCATTGAAAATCCAACTTGGAATTAATAAAATAAAAAGATAACGCTTTCATCATAGCCAAATTGCGTAATGATTCGATTGCATTTTAAATAATGAAGTGGAATATGACACAGAGGACATCCTGTCAGTGCTATTATCCGAATGTTTCACTTTTCTAAATGGTAAAATATGAATGAAATTGTTAGATTTATTTGGGATGGCAAGTTATAGATACTTCAAAGCTTCTATATGCGGAAATCATTTCCTTTTATCTTCTCCCTCCAGTAGTTAGCTATCGAAATCGACATGCGTAAGTTCCGGTAATTTAGAAAACGGTGCCTTTTAAATTCTGATTTTTATTATTTTTGCAAACACGAAAGTCATAGCTTCCGCTGATAAAAATGTTGAGATAAGTTATTAGATGATATTTTTAATTCGTATCATCACAAACACACCAGTTTTTTTAGTGAATTCAAGCGGTTCAATTAAAAATCATAATTAATCTAATCAGGCTACTCATTTTTAATTTTACAATCCATGATGAGTTTATCAATCGTGCATCAATATTAGAACATTGACCTTACAGTACAGCGTCATTTTAAGCGGTATTATTACCTTTCAAGATATGCTCAAATCTTACCTATCATTCTTCCTCTTTGCTACATTTATAAAAATATTACCTCACAAAGGAAAGCAATTAATGCGATCAATTGTGGAACGCAAATAATATCATTACGTTCTCCTCGATCATTTGTGATTGATCTATAAATAAAGAATTTCATGGAATAGAATTCAAAATTTTTGCGAAAACTTTTTTGTTACGGGGAAGGAATGGAGTTATTTTCAGTAAGAGATGAAATATTGATGTGGCAAATGCAAATTTTGTACATACTGAAATGCAGGAAATATCAGAAATTGTTATTTAAATGTGCTGTGTATGATTTTGCATGAAAATATCCTGTTAAATTTTTGCGCAAAATTTAAGAGCTCTTTCGAAATGTAAAAAATCATGTAAAATATTCCCATCAAGAAAAAAGTGAACTTAAAGCACCATAGCAAAACGTGCAAGAATATTCGAAAAGCTGTATTTGCCCACAAATCGAGACTTGATGTTTTGATCAATTGCGCATCTTTCATCTCACTTCAACACTTCCTTTCTCCAACGTGTATTCAATTCCTTCCTTTTAACTTTCCTTCGGAAACTTTTCTAAAGAAACTGAAATCTAACCGGTCTCTTTTAATTAGCATTTAAATAATGCTTCGTTAGAATTTCTTTCACATTTTCTTCCAATCTAGTTTGTCCGCTGTAGTAAAATATGTTACATTTTGAATTAAATAAAACAAAAAATTGAAATCAAATGATTTTTGAAGAACACATCTCATTATTTATCAAAGTGAAAGAAACTTCCATCATTTCTATGCTTATCGAAAAATGAAAAAATTGTTTTAAAAAAACCAAGAATATTGCTCACTCTGAGAACTGAAAAGATATTGAAAATTAAAAAACAAGACCGGCAGTAATCTAAGAATTGAAATTGCAACGACTTTCAAACTTATAGAATGTATAGAATGTGCTTCGCAAAAAAAGGAAAAAAAAATATTTCAAAATCTTTTTCTTCACAAAATTTGTCATTTGTCAATGACTCAGCTATATGACAATAATAAATAAGCGATTTAATGATTAGTCAGCGATGCAGAAAATTTGAATTTATATGCTTCATTTTAACATAAATTTGAAATTTGATATCATCGGCCAATAATAGATATAAACAGGATATAAACAAAGATAAACAAAACCATTTCTCCTCTCCATTATTTCACTTTTTTCGGCATGTCACAGGTGGAGATTTTCGAAATCTAAATCATTTAGACATTCAATACTCACCCACTAAAATTCTTTTCCTTTTGACACTTTGAAAAATACCGAACTGAAATGACCCTCAACCACGTTAACTAAAACGATTGAATACTTCTTCTGAAGCCACACTTTGTTTGTAAAGTTCACAGGAACTATTCCGTCCCACCACGAAATAACCATTTATAAATGTAATCAAAAATTTGCATGCAGTTCTAATTTGCATCACATTATGAATGGGAATCAAAGGATGATGCTGGGTGGCATGATTTGTTTCAGGTAATTGTGTCGAGCGGGTCCGAGAACTCTCAGGTATTTAGCTAGAAATGTGAGCATACAAAAAAGAGGAGAAATTAAAATGGAAGTTAAGGAATAGAGGAAATTTCGAAATTTTCAAAATGTTTGTAGCGATGGTTGCCAAAAACTGACGTAATATTGTGGGTCTTTTTCCGGTCCATACAAAAGCTGTAGTATAAATTCACTGTTAAAAAAAGTTTCTACATTTTTTTCCTCAATGTTCAAAAATTTGCATAATTACCACAAACATCTACACACAAGTGTAAACTTATTTAAATTAAAAATTCTCTGAACATACTTTCTTGTAATCTTCGCTTTTTTTGGACAGAAAAAATAAAAAAGAATGAATATTCAATTTAAACTCTCAAATAATCTGGCATAAAACTTATGTTTGCATTTCTCGACTATTATTGGAAGTTTGATCTTTTGTGCGAGCACGAATTTAGATAACAAAATTGATAATATGTTTCAGTGGCGAAAATAAGTTAAGCCCAACATCAGAGATGCAAACTGCTGAAGTTCTTTTTTCCTTCCAACAATCTTTCGGATTGCAAATTTATCGACTATTGTGAAATACGTAAATGTTTGAATGCTTTCATTGAAAAGAAGTTATTGCTCATTTATTTACAATATAAGCATTAGTGAGTACTCCAAAGAAATAACAAGCATTCCAAATAATAAAAATTAAATTTCAAAAAAAGATTTTATAACAAAGTATAATATTAGTTAAATGAATAGCAATACCCAAATAGATTTTAAAAATCTAATTTTTGAAGATATTTTTCAAACTTTCACCATTTTCGAAAGTCTCTCACTTTAATGAATGTAGTACATATTTCACATCAAGAAGTAAAATTTAATCGTTTAAAGAGAAAAATTTTTCTATAAAAAACTGTAATTGAAACACACTATCACTAGATTAGATTTACCTTATTGATATCTGTCATGATCTAGCATAAAAATATTAAAAAAATATATCTGCTATTGAAACATACTATCCAACAGTTGGCAAAATTATATCAAATATATTGAAATTTAACAAAATAAATTCTAAATAAAAACTTCTATTAAGATATATCAAACTTGAAAGTCAAGAGCGGCAAGGACATTACCAACAAGATGCAAACTCCCTGTCACCAAAACAATAACTTCATTTTTTGCAGCTCCCAGTTTTTCAATTCTCTCCACTGCCTTTTGGACACAATCAAATTCTTCAGCTGTCGAATCCTGAAAATGAGTGAAAAATATGCGAAATTAAGAAGCTTAGAACTCATTATATATATAATGCTTATGAAGAAAAACCACTGAAAGGACAGAATATTAAATGCTATAATAAAATAATATAAAAAAGACTAAAATGAATACAAATAAATTACTGATCAGCAATAAGTGAAAGCAAACGTTTGTAAGTGATAAAAGAATTGAAGAATACAAACATCAAAGCCAAAATTTCTCCACAGAGTGGCATGATTTGCGACTTTGGCCAACTGTCCATGATCTGAATGAGTGTAATCGGCTTGATCAGAATGCTGATCCATCACAGGACTTAATCGAGATGGACAAAATAATGCCAAATTGAAATTACATTTCTGTAATAAAAATACTCTTAAAATTCTTCATCACACTAAAATTACACATACTGAATTAACTATGATAATGTGCGCGAAAAGTGTGACAACAAAAGTATAAACTATTCATTTTTTTTAATGCCTCTTTATCTTTGATGTTTTAATTTATGTTTGTGAAAACCTCCTATAAAATATAATCTTTTACTTTTCTATCGTTGCATTGGATATTTCATACGATTAAATCTTTGAATAAAGAATATTTTGAAATTAACTTTCGAAAACAACGAACATTTTCCAAGACAATGGAAGTGGGTGGGGTTTAACGAATTGAAACAAAAGACAAGTAGCTAAAAACAAATGAACCTGACAAATTCTTTATTTTGTTACATAACTACTTCTCAATCGTGTTAAGAAATAATGATAAAATTCCAAAAAACTACGTTTAATTCTAATAGAAACGCAGCAGAGTCCCTGGTGCCTGTGCAGTGAAATAGCAATATCTGAAATGGATCACATTTCCATGATCTCTTCGCTTCGTGTTTTTCGTTCAAAAACCATTTCATGCAACACTGAAATAATAAACAGAGAAAGAGTAACAAGCTAACATTTTTTCCAGCACTTTTCAATGATTTTGATTCCTATTTCTGAATTAGTAACCAGTGAAGAGCATTTTAAACGTAAATTTCGTGGAATCAACAAAAAGTCTACTACTTTCATCCAAATACAAAATCCACTACTTTCATCTCGAGAGATGTTAAATTTAATGCAACAGAAAATAGGACAACTAACTTCCAAACTTTTCGGTGTGTGTGCTCCATCAAGGTAATATGTTATCGATCCACGCTTGATTATTTGACTTCTACCTCGCCATCGGCATAACCGAATACCATCTAGAAATTTCTGCGGTACAACAAACCCAGGCAATACTTCTGAATTTGATAACTGGGTATTCTTGAACAAATCAGCTGAAAACTATTAAATCTAACAATATGAAAATATAATTAATGTTAAACCGTATTAAATAGTAATTTTGAAAATCTGGTACTTCGTCAGTTTTGTAATTAAGCTTAAAGGAATTTCCAATCGACTGATAATAGCTAAATTTTTAATGATTAGGGTCGGAGTCTTAGATATCATCAGCATTGCAAATAGACTACATATCTGACTTACTAAATTTGCAAACTTTTTCTAGCCAGAGTTTGACCAATTGAAATGCAAGTGTTATATTCAATTGTTGATGAATACCAGATATACCATATTCAACGTTACTAATTGGCCAACCATATGCACTGAATGATGGAGCTATTTGCATAAGACACTAAAAATTTTTATTTAACTTCGATATGTTTATCGATAGTCTTTTGGATAACGTGTAAACAACGAGAGATTTTCACTATGACATTTCTGATCAACAAGAGCAACTATCCTTATTCAAAAAAATCAAGAGAGTATAATTTCAAGAAAGGATCATTAAGAATTGTAGCACATGGTTATTGACAAGTAATGTTTCTAATACTTTAGAAACTTTAATTTTCAAATTCGATTCAAAAACAAACATTTTTAAAAGCTGCTCGTTCCCTTAACACTTGCATTGCTGCATTAGGTTGTTCAGAAACGACAGCTATACCACCATTTTTGAAAATACCTGCCTTATGCCATGCAATTGATTCAATTGTCGAACCAAGCATTTCTACATGATCATAGTCCAAAGTAGTTACACCGCAGACTACAGGATTTCTGTAATGGTTATGCACTTCAAACTTTTTTTTGTTTGAATAATTGAATGATAAACACGTCCTCAATTCAATAGAACTCACTTACTGAATAATATTGGTACAGTCATACTCACCACCAATGCCAACTTCTACAATTGCAACATCGACTTTTTCCTTGATAAAAACGTGAAATGCCATTACTGTGAGAAATTTAAAATATGAAGGCATCATTGCAGTTTTATCTGATTTCTAAAAATCACAGGAAAGTATAAGAGCTTTTATAAGCAAACCAGGTCCCTGTTTTCTTCTATTCAATACCGAAAGATATTCTATTCATCTCGTCAAATCAGAGAATCACATAAATCCCAAGTTGCAAATATCTCACGGTTATAGAAATGATAACGATTTGATAGTGCAAACAATATAGCATGGATATTACTAAAGAGTCAAGTATAGAATATTTTGGCAATTTGGACACAGCAATCGAAAGATAAGTGACGCAAGAAATCATTGAAGAGATACGGGCCAGAAATAGCGCTAGAATGTTCTATTTTTCATTAATATTGAGATCAACCGCACTGATGTCTAAATGGGCGCACAAGAGGAATACGATAGGCAGATTATCGTGTGCATCAAGGCAACATTTAAATTAAAAAATACCGAAGAAAAACAACTGGTATGAAGAATCGATATGAAAAGTATGCTGTCTATATGTACCTCGACTGCTTTTTTTAAGGAGTTATAAATATGTTCGAAATATTTAACAAAATCTTCCTCCAATAATGGATCACCATTAATTCTGATGCGTTCACGAACATTTACAAGATGTGGAGAACTGTAAAAAAATTGAAATCCAATATATTAATGTGAATTTGAACACAGACTTTTAGTTGACTTCTGTCTTATGTCTTGCTTCAGTCATATATCAATCCTTTTTATAGAAATACAGCATAAACAATCATGACGCTGGACTGATTATTTTGTGTCTAATTTTTAGAAAAGAATCATGTTTATTATCTTCAAATCTATTTATGGAACTATGTTAAACAGAGCTCTTTGTCATGAACCTTTTCTATTTCAGTCCAATATTAATCAACGGATTATATACACTATTGGTACTAAACAGCTGCATCATAACTGAGAAGTTATGAAATTCATCGGACCAATGGTCATTTATATGTCCGACTTGTTTTAATTACTAAATTTTTTATTTGCCAGTATATGAAAAGAAACTCAAATTTTGAAATTATTCATCCAGATGCATAATAATTCTAACATCATAATACAATAGCATATGTCAATAAAATGAAATAATTCATAACTCACCTATAGAAACCAGTTTTGAATCCAAGTTGTCGTAGAATTGATTCAGTGAATGCACACGTCGAGCCTTTACCTTTCGTGCCACTCACGTGTATTACGTTCAATCTGTCAATTTCTTCAAGCTAAAATTGAAAAGTAGAAAAATATCAAAATATTATCTAAAGATATTTCACGAGTTACATTGTAATATTAAAAGCAAACTTGTGAAATATGAAGGAAACATATTTCACAAGTTAATGAAGGAAACATATTTCACAAGTTTTAGAAATACAAATTTTTGATAGGACAAAATTTCATAAAACTATTCTAAACAGCACTTTCTTCTTTCTTCCCAACAAAGAATTAAATCTGCTTAAAGATAAATCAAATTAAATCTTCCTAAGAATCATTTTTTAAATCCACAATATGCATTCTTCAAGACTAAAATAAAAAAAAATTTTACTTTAATGTTGCACTTATCGAGACACCATTTTGTCATGACATGATTTACATTAGGTGTTTGGCCATGTTCATTTAGCAATTTTCGAATTGTCGCTGCATTATTTTGTAAACCATTCAAACGTGCTACTGATTCCTGCAGTGCAGAAAGTCATTGAAAGCCGCAACTGTCAAGAAGAATTCTTCAGATTTTTATCAGTCTAATTCAAACAAAAAATTTACTTCTCTTTCACGCTGAAAAACAGTTAAGATCTATGATAACTAAATTTCAAAGGAATTAATTCATCGGTTTCATAAAATGCTGTTTGTGATATAGCTGTCAAGTCTTGAGTAATAAGTTTATAGTTTTAAGTGAAATTTACATGCAGTAATGCAGTAATTATGATCAGACGATTAAAATACGATTTGTGAAATTCTGTGAAATTTCAAGAAATTTGTTAACAAGAAATTTGTTAGCAGAATTTAAAATTCAAATTGGTGTAAATCTTAAATCGGTGTAAATCTCGATGTAAATTTCAGCTAACGATATAAACCTTTAAATAATGCAATTTCTGCTATCATTGTATTACCTTGAACCATCTTTATAGATAACATTCTATCGATGAAAAATTAATTACAATACAAGTGGTACTCTCTTTTAGATTTAATTATAACTAAAGCTATAGTTTGAAAATGAAAACTCAACCTTGTAAGATGTCGACATTTTTGAAATAGATTCTGGCGCCACAGTATCCAATAACCGCCAAAGGTTTATTGTTGAAGAAGAATAGAAAAAACCGGTTCTTCCAATCAAAATGTATTCACAACAACGAAGAAGCAGTGATCTCTGTAAGTGAACCCAGAGATGGTCGTTATTTTCGTAATAGAAGACCTTCCTTCCTTTCTTCGCCTTTCTCTTTTTCCATAAGTAAAACGATTTCATATCGTGTCATTATTAATTTCATCATTTAAATTTGAACTCATTTAATAATAATAAAACTTACGTAGAGAAGGTGAAAAAGACAAAAAATTTGTTTACAATTTTTCATTCTACTTCATAAATATGTTACTTTTTACCATTTGATACTGTTAACCTTAGATTAGTGTAAGTACGGCAGACAATTAATTAAAGAAATTAATTAAAGATTAATTGAAGAATTAAAATAGTGCAAGGAATGGAATTAATTGTCAAAAATGTAACAAAATATTTTCTGCATATGCCAAACAAACGATTTTTCATTTCTTGAAAAATAGTCAGCTGACTACGGCATAATAAAATACGAAATGAGGCTCAGAAAATTACAAAATATATCTATCGTCTTCCATAACAGCGATGCTATGAAAACTGTATTCAGCTGTATTGACAAACTTATATTATGTTTTCAAAATAAAACAATATAAAATGCAAACTTCCACAAGTGCCTCCATTTGCGTCGCCTATGATACATTACTGAGAGAACACTGGTAAAAGCGCCATTTTACCAAAATTTTGCCTAAAACAAAGATCAGAAGGTAAAATAAGTAATTATGAAAACTAAAGAAGACAAGGAATATGAATGCCTTTGTTCAAAATCACCTTTTCCAGCTTCTTTTCCTGACAAAGCTTTTAGGGAGATTTATCAAAATGTCATAAGTAAAGTAATAATATACAAAAATTTCAAAAATAATAAGCGAAATATAAATGAGCGACAGCAGAAGATAGCGAATAAGTTATATTTTCTATTCTTAAAAATTACTCTTTTAATGAAGAAAGATATGCGAAAGAGGCATCCATGGATGACGAGGAAAAATTGTTGTTAAACATCCAAAAGTGTTTACGATCTATCATTCTGAATCCCATTTCGTTCACGCCTAAATTACGCTTTTTAGTAAAATTTTTTCAATAGCTCTCATCAATTATCCTTCTACGCCAGAAGAGAACAATGGTCTTTAACAGGAATTAAGGGAATCATATGAAATCCTTTGATCTTCAAGTTGTAACAATCCGTCTCCAGAAATAATTAATCTTGGAGCATTTGTTTCAAATAAAAATCCAAACAAATGTAGTTGTAGCGCAACGAAGAAAAATAATAATTGAACTTCTAATTCTTTCAATTAATGACAAAAAACACCAATAGTATATTTCATTCTAATTTCGAAATTCAAAAATTACAGGTCCATGAGACATTGTTTTGAGTTTTGGAAAATTTGTATTTTTAAGAGAAGCTAAAATTTGACACAACAAATTTATTTGGCAAAATTTACGACAAACATAAATGCAATATCAGACGACACCGAAAACAATAGGAACAGTTAGAAATCAACTTGAAAAGGAATAATTATTAAACAAGCTTGACTGAAAAGAATAAACAGAAATGAACGTCTGTCGGAAATGAATTCATTATTTTTCTGAAATGAATTCATCACTTTTCCCACTGATTCATTTACTTTTTTCCAGAAATAATTACGCATAACTTCCTCTTCTCTTATAACTGCCATGATGTCTGCAATTCCTTCAGAGTCATTAAACCATTTAAGCAAAAGTAACGTGGAAAACATATGATGAAATTATTTTCAACCAAAGGCTATTCGTACACAATAAACAAACACTTGAGACAATAATTTAGCTTGTTTACTAAATAAGTACTTAATCATTTAGTCTTTTTCAGATATTTTCCTGACTGCCAAAGGATTATGATTCTGCAAGAAATTCTAGTACCAAACAATTATTCTACTTGAAATTCGTTTTTCATAAACATTTCACTCAACAATACATTAAGTATTATCTCTTCTTGATATTCATAATAAAAAGAAATATTTTCTTACAAAATGATGAAAGAACTGGCTGGCTGCAAGAACAAAATTTCAACTTTTTCACTTTTTCTGGAAAAATGAACTGATTTTTGCTTGTCCTCGTGATACCTTAGTATTTCTTCGCTCTTTATTATCTAGGAATTTAGTATTCGTTGTTTTGCCACGCGTTTCACTTGATGTATTAGTTGATGACGGTTCAAGTTCAATTTCTTTCAATACTTGCTTTGTAACTGCAATTTAAAATAGGATTTGTAATCATAATTTGCGTTTCTAATTACATAACATTTTTTAACTCTACAATTTCAGATTTACATCAAATACATAGATGCAAAGGACATAATTCTCCCACACTACTCTTTAGAAAGCTTACCCATAAAACCATCAACATCCAAAAAAGTTTCGGTGACATATTCCTTTCGAATCACTTTTTTCCGGCTTCCGCAATCACTTCCATTTTTTAAACTGTCATTTCCTGCTATAATCAGTACACAACTTATAATCAGTGAAAAAATCAAAGATTATTTAAAAAGTCATCATTAAACATGTCACGTGCGTACTACCCTTCATTTATTTAAGATATTCATTATTGATATCTTTTTTTCTAAATCATCCGCTCCACTTGTTTCTAGTAAAACTTTTTTTATTGCAAAGAGAGCAAAAGTTATGTAATTTTTATAAAAGTTATGAAAATTGAAGGATTCGAAAGAAAACTAACAAAACTGAGGCAGTTTTTTCGGATCCACTATTTCTTCTGCAATTTCTTTTTTTCTGTTCCCCTCACAATCCATCTTGTCTGGATTTGAATCACCATCAGAAAATATGTCATCTTGTGCTAAAATCATTCATCTGTTCAATAGAACTGATACCATTATTAAACTTTAATAGAAATTTTCTTTCCCAAGCGATCAACAGTTTTAGTATAATCTTCGAAATATAAATTTTTCGAAATAGTGTCATTTTCAAAGTAGAAATCTAATCGCAACTTAATCTTTTAATTTCAAATTACCGAATTCCAGAAATCTCATAAACGTTATGGTGATGCTATGTATTTTGGCTTTTTTCATTGACACAAAACACATTATTCTTCTTTTTATAAAATAAAATTTTAATTCCAACTTAGAAGTGTATTTCTCGTTTCCACAATATCTTTCTTTTCCAAAGCCGTTATTTCTGTTGAATTTTCCGCAGAATTAGTTTTGTCGTTTACATCTTGTTCTTTGCTATCGATAACAATACGCTGCCCGCGATGTCTGCAATTTAAACTAAAATTAAAGGCTAGGAACTCTGATTCCCTATATACAAGAACAAAAATGGAAAATAGAATTAAAAAAACAGTATGTTCTTTTTTCTTTAATGCAACTATTTAAAAAGGAGAGAAGAAAAGTTGCAAAGAATCAATAAAATGTGAAAAACTAATGAAAAAAAAACTGAAAATCCTTACTTTATAGGTTCACCTAATAATATATTAGCTTTTTTGCCAACATTTCTTTGTTTCTCCTGCGAGACATTATCCATCGAAGGCTTAAAATATTTGGATAAAAGCAAGTTATCGTGATCACAGCTAATTCAAGCCTAAAAATTGCAAGCCTCTTCTTTTTTTGCTTATTTTATATAAATTTCGTTTCACACTGTTAGAAAAATGGCAATAAAAAAATGTCTAAATTTAACTACAAAGTCCGCTGCTTAAAAACTTACCGAAGGAAACAAAAAATATGTAATGTCACTCAAAAAATCATTTTCAACAAACAAATTTTATTGTAAAAATCTTATAATAAAATTAACTTTTACATTGGCTTTAATTTAAACAGAATGCAATTTAAAGCCTTTTTTTCAAAATATTATAATTTTTTGACCATTTGTCACTCGATATCAGCTAATTAAAGGTGAGACTTTAAGAATATTTCATATGTTAACTTAGCTCGATGATTCAATCTAATGAATTAAACAACTTAGATCTTTTCCTGAATTAATTTAGAATTTTTTAATTGTCTTCTTTTTTATTTTTTTCATTATTTTTTCATTATATTTTTCATTATGAATTAAACAACTTAGAACTTTTTTCACTATCTGCAGCGATCGATAGAATTAGGAAATATTAAGGTATAAGCTGACATCGCTGATCGTGATTAAAATTAATAAAAAACTGAAAAAACTTAACCTACCGTTTCTTCTTTATTTAGCTTTGCTGCTTGCATAAATAGAGAAGTTATATTATTTTTTGTTTTTTTAGCCATTGGTTCTGGAGACCTTGATGTAGATAACGACAAGTCCTTTTGTGTCCTTTTCTGAAATTGCTTATAACGGATCGCATTACTAGATGAAGGTAATGAAAATATGACATAAGGAACTAGATATATAAAGATTTAAATAATTTTAGATACAATAGAGCACTCATCTCTTCCTGACGAACTTTTTTTAAAAAAATAAAACATGAAGCAATTAATGTTTACTGTAATAATAGTTACAAAGGGCTTAGCCAAAAGATCTAGCCAAAACTTATTCAAATAAGTAGAATGCGTAATATTATATTTTTTTTCGGCCGTCTCTTACCTTTATTGATGTGTTTTTCAGCATAGTCGAATTAAGGTTGTCAACTGCTTCAAAATATTATTACTGTTAAGGCCAATTATCTTTTTGTCTCCTCGTATGTTGAGATTTTCTTTTTCAGTCAGTCTTTTAACTCAGCGATAAATTATGACAAACACAAGTCAGCACTAATTCTTATAAAATGCTCACTAATCAGAACTAGCTAAGTCAAATCATAATTCTCTTTTGTTCTCAAATAGTCAAATTGCCGAGGCGAAGAAAGAACTAACTTTTTTAACTTCATTGGCAGAAATAACACCATAATGCGCCAACATCTCTTCTGTTTTTGTTTTCGTTTCTGGATATGATAGCCAACTCCGTTCAGGATCAGTCCGCTCATATTCGGCGTCTTCCAAACCGTCTACGGAATACAACAGATAAAGACTCTGCAAATTTTCGTGCATTTTTATTGCTATTTTATTTTCTTTGAATAAGATACATTTTTTTCTTCAAAATATTTAGGATATGTACTGAAAAGAATGAAGTTATGAAATACATAGTTATGATATAAAATAGTTTTCCAGTTGAAGCTTTGAAAATTAAGAAGGAACTTCTATACAGGTTTTTATGCTGCAGTGACCTTAATGGGTTTCGTATGCAAAGCGTAAATTTCGCATGTTTCCACTTCCTTGTAAGTTTGACGAATCTCTTCTAAATCACAATCACGAACCAATTGCGTACGATAAAATTTACGATTAACTGTTGTATCATCTGCACTACTGCTACTAACAGAATCTGATATGTTGACCTCACCACTCAAAACGTACACTGCATGCAGTTCCGTTTTGTTTTTGTTCTGTTTTAGAAATTCAGTTAGTTCACTGAAAAAAGATGCATTTGATCATGTTATAATGAAATTTTGCACAAATAATGTCTGACTGAAGTTACTTTATATAGGAAAATAAAATAAGCAAGTTTAAGTAGTGCAGTAAAAGCAAAAGTTCGAAACCCCAATTATATTCAAGCAAAGAGACCTGATATATAAAACACAAGCAAAAGCAAAATTAAAGTACACTGAACACAGTTTTAAACAATGTACTGCTGACATCTAATTTCAATATTTGTGCTGTGAAAAACAAAAAGGTACTCTTTCGCATCATCGATCGATAAATCAGCATGCCTACTTAGATAGTGTACTGTCACGATTTGTTCCAGATCAAAAAGCGAAGTTTCCAATATCCGACGTCTATCCAAACCCATAATTGAATTTAATTGCAATTGCTAAATGCAATTAAATTGAACCAGTTCATTCTTTGACAGGAAAAACATCCTAACATCGAAGTTTATCCAAAGTTCAGAACGCGGTTCTTAGCTCTCTAGATACAATGGCGTGAATATGCACGCCGCTTGAGCGATAACTGAGTATATTAGGCAAAACTAATTACAAAATCGAACAACAAAATTTTATCATGTTTCTTAAACAAAAAAATAAATACATCTTTGTCAACGAGAAATAAGTTTCTCTATCACTAACAAAAAAACCAAGCATCGATAAAGAATGGAGGCAAATAAAAACTGAAATTATATAAAACCTTAAGGACTCCCTGTGTGATGAGTCAACATTTTTCATACATATGTTGAATTATCAAATAAAATAATTGAAAGAGCAAACAAATATACCAACAAAATTTCACTAACTCAAATTATATTAGATCAAACATCAAGCGCAACAATCACTGTGAGCAAAAAAAAGAAAAGTGTTAATCAGATTATTATAATTTCATTAAGGTGAAAGCAGACTTGGAAAAGATAGAAAAATAATACGTTCTTGACCAAATTCTTACAACCAAAAAATTCTTAACTTATCTATTAAATTATGTAAATCAATTTAATTAACCATGTATTTGACAGAAAATTACTATCCACTGAATTTCATAATTCCAGTAATTGAAAGCATCAGGCACAGCTTCCCCGCTTATTAACATGTTTAATAATATCAACCTGTTCAATTTGGTTTTGAAAAGAAAAATTCTTAACTGTATTTTCAACTACACAGAAGCGGGGAATTTTTAGTTCTTTTCACTCCGGTGATGTGAATTCAGTGTAAAACCGCAGTTAGACTAGAATTTTTCCTATAGAAATTAACTAGGATCAAAAATACATTTACAACAACTGACAGTAAACTCAATTAATAATACTGATTAACGAAAGGAAGGAGCTTCAATAAGGAACTTTGCACGTAAGCGACAATTATAAAGTACATTAAAAAAGTAAAAGGATTAAAACTCGAATTCATATAAAGGTGGGTGTAATCACTGGAAGCAAACTAATAGATATATTTCAGCATAATAAACGCATACGCAAGATGACATAAGAGAAAAGAATATCTGAAGAACCTGAAAAATGGAATTATTTGGGACAGACGCAAAGCGCTGGGATAAGTATTCCAATTGTATATTAATTAAATTGTATACACATATATTTCTAAAATAGAGCATACGAGCTTACCATACCTATTCTTGAATTAATGAATTAATCCTGAGAATTTTAGCTTCAGTTTTGAAGGCTAACTCTGTAAGAAATCAATTTTTTATACAATTTTATATTTTATGAAAAATTCTTTATAATACCACGTTTTAATTAAAAATTCGCACTTTAATAAAATAACTACAAAGCGTTTATTAATTACATTCTCAATTGCCTGAATTTAAAAAAGCTTTTTTATTTGCAGCTATCGGTTCCCAAATCCTTTTCCCATTTTATACATTTTCATTTTTTCTCTGGGCAAAGCAAAATAGGACCTTGTCCTTCATAATATCCCATTACTGTAGTATTGGTAATTATCATAAAGTCTTGTAGTAATCGAGTCACGGCTTTGTTCGACCATGGCATCTACTAATGTTCGTAATTGCTCTTCCGTATAGTTCATATGAAAACGGTCTTTTAACAAACGAATTGTGCTGCTGCCACCACGAAAACAAGGTAACTGTGAGCCTAAAAATTCAGATTAATTCTTGTCTTTCACAGTACTCCATTACTGTAATATTGGTAACTATCATAAAGTCTTTTTTTTTTAAAACAAAGGGCTCATCTTCAACAATCTTTTTCTCTTTAAAATGCATCGAAAATGCTTCTGAGATGTTTGAATATCAAACAGAAAGAAACAAAGAAACTCATAATGTAACAAAATACTATAAACAAAGCTGGATTTTTTATAAGAACTTTAACAATAATAAAAAAGAAAAGAAGTAAATAAATAAATAAACGAAAACCATTAATCATTATTTCAACGATGCTGACAATTTGTTCATAATGTTTCCTCGTTGCTAGTAAACCTTTCAAGATTAGAATTTTGTAGTAACCGAACATATCACTATCCACACCACCCATGACATCAATCAACTCTCGTGTTAGTTTGAATGGTGAAGTTTCGAAACCCAAATTTTTCGGCGATATGGAAAGTATATAACCAAAATCGATATGTATTAAATGTCCCTCAGAATCTAATAAGATGTTGCCATTATGCCTGCAATTAAAACCTCAATCGAAGCTGGAAAACTAAGAAATCACTAAGGTGATTCCTTAGTTTCACCAAAGAATGAATTTTGTTTTATCAAAGAATTTTATTAAAAAAAATGCTTTCTTCTCAGTTTTAAATATTTTAGCGCACTGTAAGAATTTCAAAGACGATAACTTTTTTCTCATATTTTGTTGTTTGAAAGTTCAAATACAAATCAATCAAACTGACTCACTATTCGGATGAAAGATAATGATACTCGAAGGAGGAAAAAGAGGAATGAAAATGACTTATGAATTCAGATCAGTCTAATTAAAGGAAAAGTATAGAGATGGAAAGTCACATGAACGGCAAATATCTGATTGCTGAAAATGTGTAAATGTCTTAGTTTCTTATCAATAAAGTAGTTTTTTTGTAACTAAATCTTAAAGAAAAGATTACCAACCTGTCCTTGACTTGTAAGAAATAGCAAGCGAGACTATATCCGGCACAACTCCGTACAAAATTTTGTTGCGCAACAAGGAATGCTTCAGAACTTGGAGGACCAAATGTTTCAAAAAAATGTGTCAATAGTGCCGGTTGTATTGCACCGAATGTTGGACTACGGATTATCATATTTTTCTTAATCTGAAAATGTTAACTTGAAAAATGAGCTTTAGCACTGCTGCTCTATTCTAGTAACTGCTGCCGCACATAAACGCTGCTAAAAAAGGTAATCCTATTTTTGCTATTAATATTGGAAAAAGTGTACAAGATTTCCTAAAATTAGAATTATAAATTAGCTAAAAATTTCGGAGGAAATTTCAATATAATATTAAAAAATTAAACCTGATGCAACGACGATGCGTCTAGTATCGGTTCAATCATCCCTGAATTTGGAGAGCATACAATTATTTTATATGGTCTTAGATACAGCGGAACTTTTTCTTCGATCCAGATATTCTGAAATAAAGAAAAAAAAGTATATAAAATGAAAGCAGTCAACAGGACTTTTAGCACTACCGATTTAGTCCTGACTTTGATCATTTATTTATAAATAACATTGCACATTTAATCTGAATTAGATTTCGTTCTATTTTAAATTGGCATTATTTATGCTAAATTTTCTAAAAGATTTTTAGTGATAAAGATTAGAGTTGGATCTGAAAGCAAAAATGAAGCTATGAAGGCAGCCTGAAGAAATAATAGGAAGAGGAAGCAAGTGGATCAGAAAATAGGTTTTGAAATTAATTTCTTCCACTCATTTTCAAAAAATTTCCAAATTGCAACTGATTTAATTAAAAAAGAGCAATGGAATCGAAAATGAAAGCTCAGTATAATTCACTACTGGATGCAAAATTCAAAAGTACGAACTGCAATAATGACTTAGAAAATCATCAAAAATAATGGATAAGTGAGGGATTCAAATTCAAAATATTTTGTCAAAATAATCGAAAAATGATGCATAAAAGCAATACCCGCAAAACAGATAGCAGCTGATAAGCCAACAGTTCTTGCCTCAAATCATCACCAGTTTTCACTATTACTGGCAATAAACGCCAAAGAGGATGACGTCCATATGGCGAGGAATGCCTTATTCTTGCTACTTTGTCTTCCCAGGGTTCACTCATCGCTGAGGCTGATGGATCATCAGGTGTATCGCGTAGCTGCAACTTATGAGTGCCAGCAAATCCCTTGTTTGCTTCTAATGTATCAAATGTTGTTTATAAAGATGAGATCTTTTAATGATGAAATGAATATATACCAATGAAAATTTACCGCTTCATCTTGCTCTCTACAGAAATGACTGTAGGCATTGCGTAATAAAGCATTTCAATTTCTATCCGCAAATCCTCAAATTTAATTCTCTAGCACAGCGCTAATTTTTTTCATCCGAACATTCAATGTTAATTATTAAAAAGGGGATGAAAATGACAATCTTTATTGTACAAGTAATCAGATTTCCTCCTAGCAATAATGTATCCAAATCTGCAAAAAACATGAAGCAAAAATAATTTAAATTTCAACTATCCCATTGCAAAACTTACTTGACGTTTTGGACCCTTGACCCAAAGCGAGAATCGCTTTCGAATATCAGCACTATTCCCCTTTTCCTTGGATTCTGGCGAGGTACCTGTTGAAAGAGGTTTCGAGAAGACATCAGTACATATGGAATCACTGGATTTAATTAGGATCTACAAGCACCAATAATGAAACATCCTGTAGAAATTGATTAAGTTCAATGAATGGAAGATATCAGAAATATTTTATGTTTGCATTCATCACATCATTATCTCTTTCTTATTTCCCTATATTTTCTCTATCTTTTCTACATTCATTTCAATTTGAATTAAGATTGGCGAATTTTTTATGGTGACATGAAGATAATCTTGAGGTCAGACCGTTTATCTTCATCTAGAAAAACGACCAGAGTTTTTTTGCAAAATAACAAGCTATCATCATTTTGCAAAAAGAAATTTGACCAAAAAATATTCTGGTCATTTGCAGAAGTGTGATATTATGTCAATCAAAAAAAAATCACGAATAATTAATTTTTTTAGACAGAATATGCAATATTCCGTCCAGATGCATGCATACATTATTATCTCTAGCAATTGACATTATATTGTAGTTGCTTAAACAAAATTTGTAAAACTAACTTCTTTAGTGTTTTTTTTAAATTCAACCATTGTATCTTCCATCATTGATGCAAAAATATTACGACCCTTGCGCTGATATTCTGCTGCTTCAATATCGCTAATACGTTTGGGAATCTTGGTTCGTCGTACATCTGCTACTTCAAGCACTTCCACAAATAAACAATACGGGGCCTAAAAATCAAATTATTAACGAATACCAATCAATTAATTGTAGAGAATAATCTTTCACAATGGATTAAAAATAAGTGCAAACGAAATCTCTTGCTCATGAAGCCTAGAAAGGCGGGCTTAAAAAATTAGCGCAATTAAAAATGATTTCTTTGTACTCTCCGTAAACTTTCAAAATTCTTCTTACTTTGTCTTTGCTATTCAATATGCATCCAGCAAGTGGTGGTATTCGAAGGACAATATGCTTCAATGAATGTGCATAAAGTGGTAACCAAACACGTGCAGGAAGATTGACATTAATTTTACAAAGTTCATCAACCAAACAACGAGTTCGCTCATCTTTGCTTGAAAATACTTTTAATTTATTACCAATATTCATCAAAGCTTTCACGAATTCTTGTTCCGGTTGAATCTTAAGTGCCTGTAAAAAAACTATGTTTTCATTTTATTGCAAGGTGAGCTTCTACTTTTATGATGAGTATTCTCTTCTTTCTGACAAATTTCTGCTCACTGAAATTTTCAACTTAACAAACTTACTCCACATTTGCACTCTATTTTTATCACATTCTCCTTATCAGTTATGCATCGTTCATCATCAAAACAAGGACAACCATTGTCAAAAGCACCACCTATAAAAACCAATCCTTTTCGAATCAATTTATCTAAACATTTCATTCAGTTAGATATAATTTAAAAATACTAGAAGTCACGGCAGTCACATGGCTTGTCTCATAATTAGTTGAAGTCAACTTAGAGACCGGTAAGAACGACCTGAATTAAGATTAATAGAACTTGGAAATAACTCCAAAACATTAAGCTTATTTCCAAATTATTTGATCCACGATTCAGACTGCTTCATTTCCTTCTGTACAGAAAGGCCTGTTGATAATTAGGACTAATGAAACTGAAAGAGTAGTTCATCATTAACTAAATGAAATTTCCTACGTGAATCAGAACAAATGACACTGGATTGCAAATATATTTTCGTTAAAAACTTCATATGCAAAACTACCCACCACTAGTCAAATCTCCTAAAATTTCTGTACCATGAACACTTTTATTATTCGGAACTTCATCGTTATTCTGCATTCTCGGCATTACTTGCTGTGTCTTATCAACAGTTCTGTAGAGATCTGAAATTATTTCATGAAATTATAAAACTAGCTGATATTGTCTTGTATAGATCTTCACTAATTCATAGAAATTTGTTTCAATTCAAAATACATTAGTTTGATAAGAAACAACACAATGTACTTTTAATTACTTAGGAACAGATGCAAATAAATAATGCGTGAAAAACTACAGAAGTTCTTCAATAATAATGGAATTATTATTCCATTATCTCAGTAATTGTTCAGATTTTGCAAACAGGATGTTTTAGTGATTCACCAAAAAACTTACTAGCTTCTGAAAGCGCCCGGAAATGTCGCTGTGCATGCGATGACAACGCTGTCGTAGTTGCCTTGAGATCAAGTGATTTTTCACGAAATTCATTAAAAATTGACTGCCTTAAACGATATATGTGAGATTTTTGTTCGAATTTTCGAAATATATTAGCTCCATAGGCATCCAATAACCAGCAACATTCCAGCGAAAATTCGACACTATCCTTGCATCTAAAAGAAATTCTCTTAATGAAATACAAAGAAAAGGAATCTAAGAAGTTAGTTGCAATAAGAACTACCTCTCACTTTCATATCAAAGCGTGTTTTCACTACTTTATGGACGATATTTCAAATACTTTCTTCTCATTAATACTTAGTATAAGCACCATTACAAATAAAACTTCAACTAAAAGCGAAAGCAGATATCAAACAGATTTCACGGACAAACCTTTTGACTATATAAGGATGAATGACTTCCGCAACTTCCCGTATATTTATATACAGTACTATAAGTTGTGGTACATAAAAATCCACCATTTCAGCAGGCAGATCAAAAATTCGATTACCTTAAAAAAATAATATCTAAAAGTTACATGCATATACTCAACCATTTCCATTCAAATTCGCGAATCATAAAGAATTTTTTTAATGATTCGCACCAGGCGAATATTTCAAGAAAACAAAAGATGATTAAACTGGGAATCTATTAATCCATTTTGATAATTTAATGATTGTACCTAAGTAATTTAAAACACCAGCTTCTTTACAACTGGAGAGATATCGTATAGCTATCCGAATATCGAATAAATCTGATTCAAATAACCTAAGCAGCCAACTTCGATTGGTTACAGCAAAATAAGGGAAATTCTGAAAAGCAAGTTTCTTTAAATAAAAAAAACTGTAATAACCAACTATAATTGCATGTCTAATCCAGTAACTATAAAGTTAATGTCCTACATTTCTCTTAAACAGATTTACACGGTTCCTTTCGCTCTATCAAAGGCATAGATATTTTTTAACAATTTCGAAACCTTTTTCCACCCAGCTAAACGCACAACAATTTGAATAGAAGAGATTTATGAGTGCCGAACCTCATTCTAATACTCTAGTTAAGTAACCGGCTAAAAGAAGTAGAAACATGCAGCTCAGTCAACCAATCAGGAATTTTCATAACACATGATTAACGTAACCCCTCAGACGTTAAGTCGCAATCTCTTCAAATATCTTAATCGATTGAAATGCATATTGCTAAACGAACTTTGAACGTACCTAAACTTTGACAATTGACACTCCTAAATTTATCTCAATTATTGAACTCGTGATATGCATTCATTGATTTAGTTTTTCAAAAGTCAATTATTATTGTAAGTTCACTGGTTAATAGAAATTAACTTTTACTTTAACGTTATTCTGCTTCGTAACAATAATTTCATCCCTCTTTCCTCGTTCGTCACATGTTTCAGCGAGAGTTTGGTGCTTTTCCATATTGTTTTTAGATACACCGAATTTGGATGTATGTCCATCATCCTCCGAATTTTCTTGCCATATGCAATCACCAGAAGTACCAGTTAGACTTTCTTCATCATCTGCACCGTCCCCAGCAGTACGTGGCCCCAAATTTAGACTTTCCGAAGAGACACCTTTCTCCAATGTGACAGTCGTTAAATTATCATCAATAGAAAATGATGTAGTACTATTCGCCTGTAAATTAAAATAATTTACTATTTCAAAAAATAATTTTAATATTTGTCGTTCATCTTATGAATAATGGTGCAATGTTCCTTCTTTGAATCTTCGAATCATCTCAGTTAACGGAAGGAATAATCATTTCACACATTATTAACATATCATGTGATAACACTGTAAAATTTTGTTCAGGAACAAGTACCATAATCAGAGAAACTACTAATAAGCAATAAAAAACAAGAATATGATTCAAAGCTAAACAGCACACTACCAAACGGAATACAGATTAAAATGGTCATTAAATTCTATTTTGTGTCAGCGACTTATTTCTGAGAGGTATAAAATGTCATTTGCAACTTCTCGTCTTTTTATTCGTCTATATCAAAATTGCAAAAATTTTCAAAATTATAAAGCAGTCTGTGCTACACTCTACGCACAACCTGTTGGAAATTCAAATGAAAAACTCGGATTTTAGCAAAAATAACAGAATGAACCTTGTCAGCAAGGAATGCTTTAGCACCACTTTCAGAATCCACGCGTTTTTGGCATGAATCAATGGAATATACAGCAGCCAAATGAGATTTT
Organism: Acanthocheilonema viteae; assembly: GCA_900537255.1. Classification (NCBI taxonomy): domain Eukaryota; kingdom Metazoa; phylum Nematoda; class Chromadorea; order Rhabditida; family Onchocercidae; genus Acanthocheilonema; species Acanthocheilonema viteae. The sequence goes on along the minus strand of UPTC01000148.1, from coordinate 15,369 downwards.
ATCTCATTATTTATGCATAATGCCTGCAAACTATTGCAGGAAAGACGCTGTGGTTGCGTAACACAGATGGCTTCATTGTTTGACAAATTGAAGGTTTTTTGAAGTACGCATCTGAAAATGATTTTAAAAATAACAACACGAAACACTGCGATAAGACATAAAGCAAAGAATAAACCGTTGAAATGTTCACAAAAAATATACTACTTTGAATTATTCAAATGTATCAAATGTAAATCACTTTTATATCATTGAAACTTATTTATGACGTCAAAGCATTTTGTGATATCTGCAGAAATACTGTAAGTTTTGAGATTTTATAAAATGCACTATTCAAACTGTGTTGAGGACTAAAATGCAAGGATAATCATGAGATTTGAAAAACGGGTCAACTACTGAAAGATCAAATATTTTAATCCAGTTTCAGTAAAAGTGTCTGCATCCAGAACTTTCCGTAGTACTAAAACTTAACTTGTTACCATATCTAAAAATCCATTAAAGTGGACAAATCAGATAATAGCAGTATTCCAATTTTGAAAATAACTCTGACACTTAAATATAACAGCAAATTACAAAAATGCAGCTGCAATAGTTCTGAAAGAATGAAAACGATAGAATGAAAACGTAGTTTATTTATGCATTGCATGACATTAATCACCATCAAATAAGCTTGTCTGTGGAGGAATAAATGAACGAATAAGTCAATGTATATAAGTAACACATATTCCGCCCCGTTTTTTTTTTTCATAATATCGCTGATATCAGAATCAAATTACATACCTGTAGCTACGTTGGTTAATTAAAATAAATAAAGTGCATACAGTTCAAATAAATTAAGAACAAGTGAATGAATTACTGAAGGATTGTATCACTAACGCAATGCAAACAAATTTAAACAAACCGATTTATAAATAATTATTAACACATTAGTCCATCGGCCTTTTATGTATGAACCATTTGATTACAGTAAATCCAAAAGCCCACATATATTAAGGGAATCTTCACATAGTATCAGCAGTCGCTACTGCATTTTTTTTTGGACATTCATTATTTTACTTTCCGCATTGTCTTTATTTGATTTCGGTTTTTCTTCATATTTATTCCGTTTGTCAAAACAACGAACCAATTTAGAGGGAATATTTTAACTATCTCTGCAGCATTTACTAACCGCGCGCAAATTCCGCTTTTTGAATGATCACAATCTGATACCGCACTCATTAATAAAACGCTGCTTCCGTGTTATTAATGGCAATAATGGCAAGATTGCAATGACAGCAACGGCAATATGAATGACTGAACTGAACAACCAGTTTACTATATTAGTTACTACATTGTATTCCGGCATGTCCAAGCAAACTGAGATTCCAGCACCCTTTTTATCAAATCCATTGAAGTTCCAGCTGCATCTATAAAACACTTTTCGGCACTACTTCTGATATCCAGTGAACTGAATGCTACACACTTAATAAACAGTAAGAATTTTCGACATGCACAAAAATTTTCTCATTAATTTCTTCAGCTTTCAAAATTTGATGCATGTGCTTTTTTCATTTTATACAAGAACAGCTTAAAAATTTGAAAATATTCATATTTACTCAATTTCGATAACCGAATAAATCTTATAGTACTCATAAAATATAAATGTGGAATATAATTATAAATAAATTTTTCACCATCACTTCACCAATTCAAATTTAATTTCTAGCTCTTTTATTAGCATATTATAGTACTTCTTTCGATGTCCATCATTAGCGACTTGAGTGATTTCACCCAAAATATCTAGATCTACCTGTTTTATCAGATCCAGTAGCATTAAAAAAAAACAAAGGCTGGATTTTAACTTAAAACGTTGCACATGGAATATAATCTTAAAAGTGAGGTGAAAAATAGTTATCAGAATCACTCTATTCATTTAAAAGAAGCTTTTACAGTAAAACTCCACTATGTACTTAACCCAACTTACGTAAGTACAATGCAAGAAGACCACACCACAACTTCATAACAGCCCGTGAAAGGCTGATTGAGATACTTATGAAACGTTGTATCTGTCCTTCTCAACGTAGGGTTCAGCCTCTGGGAGTTGGTGATAGATTTGTAATGCTATCTGATAGCTTTTTCATATTCACATAAAGGAATTAATCAAAGTGGAGGAGTATTTATCGTACTACCTGTGCAATGCCTTCCAATACCAATTTTTTTGGTCAGAATAACAGATCGATGAGGAATAATTTGATTCTCGAAAGTGATACTGATAATAAAATGTAGCGATAAAGACTTGATTAATGCTGTGCATAATAGGTATTTAATGATTAAAAATATCTTGAAAAAAAAGGTACTTTTAATTTCCGAACTTCTAAATCTCAAGTTTCAAAACACATTTGCCTCTTTAATAAGTAATCGATATCCATAACAATGTTTACATGTTTAATTAGTAACAGTTACCACTGGGGTTGATGAAAACGCAAATTGAAGTGATATTCTTTATTGCTTCTCATTCGCCTTACAAATTTCGACTTACTAATAACACAACTGGCACTTATGGCCAATGACTTCAAGCACAAGACGTTATTATGTAGGAATTAAACGTATAAATATAAATCTAACACTTTTAATATCAAGAACTCACTTTTTGTGTTTTCAACAACCACATCAAAGGCAAGACTGCAATGAAACCAGGTATATTTGAAATTTGATAGTTACCAATTAAAATTATGAATAATTTGAAGAAGTCAGCTATCGCATGTATATCATAATACAAATTTTATTAGAGATATGTGTAATTATGGTGACTAATGCATTCCAACAATAATTGCTGATTTATACCTTCACTTCTCACAATTGAGCATATTTCTACAAGTGAGCATATTTCTCGACCAGATGCATCTTATAAAACAGCAAGTCATTCTATAATTGAAAAATGGTGCCTAAGTTTAAACTTAAATTAGATTTCTCATGCAATATTACCGTTATGCGGTATATATTTACGTCAGATCATTTGCTTTCGCATAAATCGTAAAATGAAAACTGCAATTTAACAACATAACACGATATAACATGAAACTTGTTTTGAAGATTAAAAGGACAACTTTAAGACCTAGGAAGAACGAGGAATAATGTCGATAATACAACGCAAGAACAAGTGTACGTTTAGTTCTAACGAAAGTACTTAAAAGCATAAGATTTGCCAAATTTCGAGCATAAATCTGATTAAGTAAGCAAAATACAACATTTATCTTTCTTTCTAAACAGTCATCAAAAATAAGATATAGGATCAAAAAACAGATTTCATGTATCGATAGAAAAGATACACCACGCCAGATATAGCTATAGGAATTAGAAAATTACTCCATGTTGGACTGAATATGATATCTACCCATGATGTAGTGTTTTTGGCGATAACTGCTGCAGTGGATGAATTAGTTTTGTCTTCCAAGGTTGAATTCGCATCGGATAAACAACCGATCAGATATTCTTTGGTCATCTCTACCGCATCCCGTGAATGACCAATATCTTTGAAACTTTCTGTTGCATTTTGTCCAGCTTGCTCCAGCAGTACTTCATCACCGCCTGGATGCTCTTCCAAAAATCTTGTTACATCGTAGACCTGCAAAGCTAGTTGAGCTAAATGAAATCTGATAGTTATGATATTTAATTAGCGAATACAACTAAGGAGTTATCGGTACAAATAGATAGAAAATACCATACAGTTATAACAATTAATCGTTTTTGAAAATCAGTCAGCAAGACTAATCAGAAAAAGAAATTAATATAGCTAAAAGACCGAAACTGAAACTTCTCTCAATAATTTATTGATTAATTGCAATCATCTGGTAAACCAACATTATTATCGATGATTATCCATGTAGACGAGGCGTCATTATGGGCAGCAACTTCTGCAATTGTGTATTTTGTCAAGTCCTTTTTATCAGCCATCTTCGATACTGAAGTTGTTACTTAAAGCAAAATAAACTACAAAACCACACCGGTGACGATTGTTTCTAAGCAAAACTGAAAATTTTCCAATAAAATTGCAAGGAAATAGAAAACGGCTGTTCATGTGCGATTCATTTCGTCCACCGTGTAACAATGTATTGAATTAAATCGTACACAGATTGCAGCAAAGTAATATGGGAAATAAACTGCAGATAAATAAATTCCATGATATAATTGGACATATAACATAGATCCATTCTTTCATAATTCCTTTTATTTATCACAATATTTCTAATTCAAAATTCTCTCTGCTCTTATCAGAAATTCTGCATATTACAATTCCAACACTTCATTCAACGGAACATCTTTTCTCCTATACATGCCAGTTGAGTTATTACAAGAGGAAAATCTCGAAAAAAATTATTCAAAACATCAGTTGGTTAAACTATTCTGCTTATAGTTCTGGGCGCTGTACTTTTTTCTTTTTTAATGATAGACACTATAGCAAGATATAGCAGCTGAAATTGCTTATTATTCAAAAAAGGATAAAATTGTATTTAGGAACTTACGAAGAAACCATAAAAGAAGAGTCGAGACAGTTTTAACTCAACTTTCAAAATAAAGAAAAAATAAAAATGATATTTCCACTTAAATATAAAAAGATTTTAGTTGGTCGATGAACTTTCAGTGAAATTTACAAACAAATATTTAGCATTCATCTAGCATCTTAGATATTAACAATATCAAGAATGCTAGATGAATGCTTTGTAACACTTTAAGGATAATGATCATTTTAGCTAGTTAAAATGATGAAAATGACAGTAACATCCATATAGACTAGCCAGTGATATTTCTGAAAGAATTCGCGAAGTTAATTCTTAATTTCGGTACTGCCTCGATACAGTCAGACAATTTGAGATTCAAAAGATCAATAAAAAAATTCATGGATGTAAAGGTAAGGTAAACTACGTCAAAATTATTGCACAGTTAGTAAGATGGTAGGAGTAGTACTGAAAAATGAACCAGTCAATTGTGACCATAAGTCTTTGTTAATTTTATCATAAAACTGATCTATTTCTAGAAAACTCCAATCAATCAACCTTCAAAATTCAACTTTTTTGAAAAAGCTAGCCGATATATAGTCACGGCTTCTATTGCAAATAGTAAGAGAAAAAATAAAATATTGCTTCAATTTTGGACAATGAATGTGGAATTTGTGATATCACAGAATGGAAAAATGAAAGAGCAGAGAAAAAAAGGCCGGTAGTCGCAGACAAATACAAGTGCATCAGCTGCTGATAACAAATTTAACGTGAGAGTTGCAGATATGCACAACATCCCTCATAATAAATGACGAAAATGCCAAACGGCAAAGTTCATGTACTTCTTCATCATTGCTAAAAAGCAATTATACATTTAGGATTTAGCCACTGAGAAATAATCTAGTCGTAACAACCTCGGTAGCAACTGACGGACACATAAAAAAGAACAGCCCTGTTCTGGAGTTATATTTTATCTGGTACCATAAGCATAACTACAACTTCAATTTCATTAAGATTTTATCGAAAATAATTTTGAAGAAATTATTCACCTCCGTTAATTTATCAAAATTGATAATTTTATTTGAAAAATTATAAACCTATGCCATGCAACTAAAATTAGAACATTATGAAATTATTATAAATCTGCCTAATTTAAAAATGGTAATGTGAAATATGCTTTTTTATTTGAGCAAATATTACAAAAAGATAATTAGGAAAGTAAACATATAGACGATCTACGAGAACATAACTAATTTTCTTTATTCTATTAAAAAGAATGAAATAATTAGTAAAGATAATCATTGCGACTGCTAACTTACATGGCAAAAAACGTGTAGTTAGAACCTATCATTAAAAATTGGGTTCAAAATTAACCGTGTGAAAATTGAATACTTTAACATACTTTACCAAGAATGATCACAAAAACAAAATATGTTTACAGAAAACTATTCATGTCAGTTGCTGACATGTTTTTGAGGAAAGCAAATATGAATAGATTAACAAAAATAACTTATAGGAAATAAGCATAAAAATAACTTCAAATAACTAGTGTTAGAATAGAAAGCTAAAAGCTGTAAAAGATCTAAACGTAATTTAATCACATTTAATACTTGAATAAATCAGTCGAACAAACCGATGACGGGCCATGAATGAAACGGTACTCATTACAAGGAAGAAAATATAACACAGCTGAAAGAGATGCGAAAAATGTTTAGCAGTTTGTAGCAAACCATTAAAAACACAAATATAGCGACTGATCTGAAAAATTTTAGTTTCAGTTCAGTTTGAAATCTTCATAACCGTAAGCTTTTTTTATTTAGTTTCTTATCCGCACAATCATTAAGGCAACTTATTGCAGAATATAAACTTTAGCATCTGCAGAAACGCACAGTAGCGACATCATGACCACTGCTGAAACAAAATTATGCGCCGGCCCATAATTAAATATTTTCGTGTACAATAATAATTACAAGAGAACAACACGTACTTCAAAGTTTGATTCTAATTCCATAGCAATGATGTCATTGGATGAAGATGATACACATATAAGATGCTATATATCAAAATATTACTTTTTATCTTCGATAAATCAAAAATATTATAAAGCATAAGACTGGTAGGAAATGAAACAATGTAGTTGATAAATAATGACAGCGGAACAATCCAAGCTTTAGACATCTAAAACAAACAGTCGGCTTATTAGAAGCACATAAAAAGCATATAGCGTTTATTGTTCCACAATTTAACAAAAGATGAGAATTTCTGTGCTCTCTAAATACTTTTGTGATACATACAACATGGAAGTTTATTACAACAAACTAACAAGCTTTAGTCGAATAACAGACTCCTTAATCAATTCTTTGTATTGATATCACTCAAAGCACATTCTTCCGTTTCTGGTTGCTTCCATTACAATCTTTCAGATTTTAGTTTAATTTAAAATATTTATATTTATCACGAAGTGTGTAATGCAACATAAAAGTTTTAAAATTTTGCATGATAAACTGCTTCGCATCTCTGATCCAGGAATAATTCGATCCTAAAGAATGAAGTTACTACGAAGGAAAATTGGAGGCGACAGATTTTGACAAGTGGCGGACGTGATAGAATAAGTGAATATCCAGAAATAAAAAACCGCCATATGTTTAACACTATAAAGCAACATATATTATTAACCTTTATTAAACTCAAAATGCCAAAATCACTACGCTACGTATTAGAAATCAATGAACAGAAAGATAAGTTTTGTTTAACCTACCCGTAAAAATCCTACGAACTTTGGATCTCAGATTTAAATTTTATTATACCCAATATTTATTTGTTGGGTATAATAAAAAATAATAATATTATTCATGTCTTCCTCAACAACTATTATTATTTGATAGTTTAAGACGTTAGAAATTGCAAATTTTTAAAAATACTTTAGTCGATTGCAGTATTTTAATACAAATTTACTAGATATGCATACGAGAAAATTTTATTTCATTGAAAACACATAAAGAAAATGCCTATTCAATATATACAAAGATACAAGTTATTTTATCTTCTCGGCAAATCCACATTTGTATGACGATAACTGCTTTGGTCCCTGAAATATAGTTTAATAAATTCTTAATTGAGCAGCAAATCAAAAATCAACAGTGTGAAAAACTTGAAGAGAAATAGATTTAAAAATAAATCTAAATGAGGAATAAAAAAAATCTGTTCTCTTCTTGTTCAACTTTTAACTCATAAAATCAGAAGAGTTCAAAAACTATATATTTATGTGATGCAACAATAACACTGTATATTTACTCATTTCAAAATCATTTTATCTAAGAAAAAAACTCTTCAACTATAACCTTTTATTTCAGTTTCCAAATTATTCCTAACTGCTTAACAACTTTCAGCACCATCCCTGCTTGAAATGATCATTAGTTCCAATCCTATTTATTTTTTTCTAGCTTTCAGCAAGGAATCAACTATACAAAAACAAATACGTACTTTAAGCAATCGTCATGACGTTTGTATTCCAAAATAGCATTTGGAGGTAGATTCAAAACCCGTCGCAAGGTATCACGAATACGGTTTGTCGTCGCCAAATTATCTGCTGTGCGATTCCACAGCGAAACAATATCCTCCTATAAATAATACCACAAGTACGAAAAAAACAGCTGGAAAACTACTTATAAAATGACAAACAATCAAAGAATTCAGAAACCAAAATTTCAACATAGTTGTAAGATACACACTGATATTTAATAAAATAAAAGGCGATGCAACAGAAAATCGCCAGTACAGCTATACAAGCTCATAACATCTTTGGATCCCGTGGAAGTCAGGATACAAAAAATTAAATTCAAAAACAAAAGCAATCAAGAGAATAAATTTTTTCAATTGTGGTGCAAAACTAGCCTGATTGCGTATGGAGCATACAGCACCACAGATTTCCTCACCAACAAGAAACTGCTCGCCAATCATTGCTAATATTAAATTTTCCCAAATTCTCGATGAAAAACCCTTTTTCAAACGCAAAATCCATTTACCACCCTAAATAAAAAATGAAATTTTCTCCTTCAAGCTAAATACCAGCAATAAATTAAAAATTAATCTTTCGCCGTTAATAATATAAGTTTTTAATATGTATTAAAACATGTTAAAAGAAGTTTTTAATATGTATTAAAACGTGTTAAAAGATGCTAAAATAAACCTTTCGATTAGCCTCATCTTCCCAAACAGGTTTGATGCCTTCTTTGAACATGTGAAAATCTACTTTTTCAGTGATATCTGAAATTTGCACCTTGTTGTAAGTTAGATCAGACCAATTTCAATCAAAATTTCACTCACATTTTTGTGAAACAACAAAAATCTTAACTATCAGACAAAGCTAAGTTGTTATCCTTCTCCCAAAAATATTACAGAAAGTTGAAGGATATGCTCTAAAATCTTACCATATAAAAAAAAATTGAGGATAGTTGAATTCCAATTTTTGGTGCCTACTGGAAACGGATACCAAAACTTTGCTATGATAAAACCAACCAGCAGGACGTTTCAAGAAACAATATGTATTCCAGAACTGTTCCACGGAATTGAATGAAGCCACTGGTTGAACATATGAAGCATAATCTTCTGGATCAAATTTCCCTTGTGGACGTACAAAATAAGAAAACACATAAGTGAATTCCAGTGGATGCTCACTGTCATTACATGGACTCGGTTTCTACAAGGAGAATTTGATCAAGTAACGTATATCTCTTAATCGCGGATGAATTAAAATGAAAATTAATGATCTAACAAAGCAACTATTGACAATTATTTAGCCTTATTTCAGTTGGTAATGAAGCAAACATAATCGAACTCCACTTTCACGTCTAGAACTAACTATTCCAGGTACGCCAATAGCTCACCTTCTCAGAAATGAAATTAATTAGAATATGACAAATATTTTCCATGAAATTGAAAAGCATCTAATTCCTAAATATTCAAGACAAGATAAATAATCAAAACTATACCACTAATAGTACTGAATCTGATTTTGATTGCTGCTGCAATTTTTCTTTTGTTTCGGATAAATTTTCATCACCAGGAATTTTGGAGTCTCCTTTAGCAAATGATTCTAACATAAGGCTGATTAATTCACTGTAAAAATCTAAAAAGCATTATATTGAATAAACCCATCAGGGATGACGAACAAAAGATCGACCGAAATGTCAATTTTAATTGGAAAATCTCGAATTCTAAAAAAAATTAGAAATAAAAATTAGACAGATCAAAATAGTCCTTTCTTTCTTACTTTCTTCCATACAAGAGTACATTCATTTCTATTTTATCATCCGATCAATTAATCTAAAGTGCCACTAGCGCTATTGTCTGCAGATGATCGAATTTTAAAGCTTTAAACCTTTACTAGTCAACTTTGTCAAGACCAGCTGTCAAAGACTTAATCGCTGATTTCAGATTTTTACTTTGGGATACATATTAGTCTTTCATGATGCTGAACTATTTACTTCACTTCTAAACCAGTAACCTCAAATGCCTCCTAAAATTCAGAAAAACCCATATGACCTATTCCGGATGCTTTCTCTACCTCTCACCCAAAACCTCATATTCATCCGATTGTCAATAAGTCCCTTCGCGTTAAAAATTGCCGACACTTAATGAAAAAATGGAGGCCTCAAGCGGAGGATGAAAGAATAATTCCACTCGCATGCAACTCTCGATGCAATGTTCGCGATCTGTACCGTATATCTGATTTGATGCGGATATGCATGTTGAATTTGTACAGGGACGTAAGTTTTGATAATAGTTAAAACGTGATAATATTCTGCATTAATGATTTCTTAAGCTGAAAGGCTCGTGATATCTTGCACTGGTACATTTTTTAAATTATTTCAAAATCACACAGATTGGTCTTTTCACGAAATGTTAGTTTCTATGAAATTTAATTATACATGAATGTTCGGCGCGACAAAAGGCATTGCTGTTATGATTTATTTGATGTTCTTATGTTCACACTTGGTATATTTTCAAATACAGTAAATTTCAATGAATACTAAAATTTGGAGGTCAAGTGGATGAAATTACAGCAGGTAACACTTTCAACATATTCAAACATATCTGAGGGCCCAAATTGGTCACATTCTAAATATTTCGTTCTTGAAATAATCTCATCCGGAAAATTATTCCGAGCACACAACAATGAAATGTGAATTCTAGATAGAATTAATAAATTTTTTTGATACAATGAGAACGGAGCAGCATTTCTGAATTCATAGTAATGAGTAATTTCTCTTTAATTGAATGGAATGTATATATGACAAATTGTGACATTTGACATGAGAAATACTATATATGTGGAACTTCAGCACTATTTGTTTTGTTGAAATTATCAGAATCAGTAACTCTATATTCTAACCATTTTTCGCTAGCAGAATATAAAAAAAATTGAGAATTTCAACACAACAGAAGCACTTCTAAAATATCCTTAGAACCATAAATGTTGAAGATTTAACCATGTCATCGGATTTATTTCACTGATTATATTTCAATTCAGATTAAACTTGCTAAGGACCGGAATCCATTACAACAATAATGCCCTTCAAACCTGTAATGAGCATTTTTAAAAAAACTGCAAAAATCCTACCTTAAAAACAGAGATAAGGAAGTGATGATTAAATAAATGAACTGGTTAAATAAATAGGTAAACGTCATGCACAAATATTCACCTAATCGGGAGTGGAGGTATTGAATATCTGAACTGGGGTACTGAATTCCCCCGAAAACCTATTGTTCAAGCCTTTTTACTTTTTATCTGTTTGAAGACATCATACATCATTAGCAATATAGCAATATCACACATCGTTTGTGGGAAAATAGTATTTGAAATATATACCTTATGTTGCAGATGACTGTGGTACGCGGTCTAATATGCTGAGGAATCTTCTTTATACACAGTGCGAAAATGAATATCAGAAGAGCAGCCATTATTGGAGAATCGATAGATGTTAAGTCAAAGACAACCACTCCTTTTACTAGTAATAATGCAAATTGTTGGTTAATAAAAGTTAATGGACTTCCATTGACATATATGAGCAAATCGTCCAATGGCTGATTTTAAATTGCAGTGACTATTGTTCATAGCAATTTTAATTTTACAAATCAACAAATAAATAATGACAATCTTCCGAAAGACAACTGTTTTGAAATATAAGGATGTGGCGTTTTCCACGGATAGAAATCGAAACCTTCCTTTATTTAGATCGAAAACGCTGTAAGAAAAAAGTGCTATCTACCAACGTTCGAAAAATATTTTATTCTGCTTTGTCTTTTAAAAGAAGTTCAAATTTGGGAAGAGTGTTACGATGGGACAGAAAGCGAGAAGTTTCCGAGAAAGCAATAAAATATTAAAACAAAATCGAGAAGGAAGTGTTGGGGCTGTCCCAAAATTCTCTGTGAATATTCTTTTTTCCATTTGGTTTGGAGAAATTAACAGCGATGCAAAAATATCCCGGAATCGATTGGATTTTTCAGAGAGTAAACAACCTAATTGTGACAAAACATAGGAATAGAAATGTTAAGGTGCATAAAACAACATATTCATACAAACCTCAAGTTAATGAATCCTAGCATTTTGCAAAAATATCAGCTAGAATGGACTCGTCGGTCAGAAAGGCTTCTGTATTCCAGTCGGCGCCTTTGACGAGTGGCTGACGATGTTAAGCAGCAACATGGACAGAGAGCAGAGATACATTGGCCAAGTGCAGCACGAAATTCCTGATTTATGAACAATGAAATGAGCAACTTTGAGGAAGGTCCACCGATTGCAAGCCATACAAAAACGAAATCCACTGTTGATAGATCTGCTGGACTAAGCATCGACTGTGGGACGAAACGGACAGCGATAACGGGCAGCCAAGAGAGAATGAAAGCAATGAGCACGAAAAAGGAAAGAGCAAAATTGTGATCCGTTTCCAGCAATAAACGTTGATTGTCTTCAAGCTGCAATTACCTTTATATTTTCAATATGAGTCACAAGAGCAAAAAATAAGAGACAATAATTAGCTTGCAACTTTACTAAATATTTTTCATTGAAATATACTGTAAACTGACGATATTCACACCACATTTGCACTACAACTGAAATTTCCAATGAAACTTCAGACAAAACTGGATTTGAACATATCATTGCAATATGGCGATAACAGTGAACATTCAAATATTTTAGTATCCCAATTGTACATTTACAAAAGATGCTGGAAAAAACTTTTGCATCTTTTGTTGAAATGAATTATTCTTAAATGTCCAAGTGCCTTTCTAAATACTTCCAAATAATTTGCACAATTTCCATCTTAAAATTAGGGCTGAAGTAGCACCTACCACAATATAATTACGAAAAAATATAGATTATGCAGCTTTCAGACTATGCTGAAACGAGAAATCGACCTTAGCATGAAAATTTTTCAGCTCATTGTTCTTCCATCAATCACCTCTTGATTGCGCATATATTTTCTTAAACGTCATTGAATCAGAAAAAATTTTTTTCCAGAATGTATGATCTTAAGGGAACTTTTTAGAAATTCAGATATGGATCCTTTTCACTACTCTTTCGGATAAATACCACTTTACATGACATTTACGTAGCAAAAAATATCAGTAAAACAGCAGTAAGCAATAAAAACAGCATAATTTCTAAGCTCTAAAAGATTAAATTGCTTTTAATACTATTGCATCTATTGCAACAGAATTGAAAGGCAAAATTTTTTTAATTTTTAAACGCCAATTTTTGGAAATATTTTATTTAGCCATTTTACACTACAGAATACATCGGTTTTCTTCGTTCCTGGAAGAAATAAAAAATGCTACCATTAAATGTTAGGCTATCAGTGCATGATAAATTTCATTATTTTTTAAATATTTGTATATCACTAAGATGACACGACTGGTAATGCTATCCATCCATGTATTAAACAAATGGTAATTGTATATTTCAACAAGAACATGCTATTCGCAAAGAATGTGAAAAATGTTGAATAAAACAAGAAACTGACCGCATGTGAATTTCGCATAGCCCAGAAAATTGAACAATAAGTGAATAATATACTGCAAGTAGAAGGTACTAAGATAAGTGAGGCTAATGTTACACTATAAGCCGTTGTTGCTGACCAATCAAGCAGGCACAATTCCGCTGCATGGTAATAGGAGACCTAAAAGACTATAAATGTAATGTAAAAATTCAATATACGAAGCATATAGATCGAAGAACAATTCTCACTCTTTAATTTTAAAATATGATTCATAAAGAATCCGCTTCCACTTTACCCATTGTTATTTCACATACTCATAAAACATGTATTGTATAAAATGCACATTAAATATAATGCTTCGCTACCAAATGGTAATTTACATTTATAATGATTATTTAAAGTTCATTTTTTAGCTATTTATAGCTCACTTAAAACTTACAAAATATAAAGTATGTAGAAGTACAGGAAACGATCTGACGTGACACCGCAAAGAATAAAAAACGATACCTTCATGCGGGCAACAATAATAGGCAACGAAAAGAGTACAGTGCTACTCCATGTGAACGCAATCCAACATTTACACCTCGTTATGGTCTGCTCCGCTTCGTATCTGAACTGAATAAAAAATTAGACAAAAAACTTAGAAAAAATAGTAAATAAATATGTAAAAACATGTGTACTCAAGCCTTTCATAATTTCTCGATTTTGTGAAACAAAGATTACAAATAGTTTTACCAGTCTAATTTGTGAAGAAAAGCAAGCAAAACAAAAATTATAGTAAAAAAGATAAAAGAATCTTTTTCTACATAATTCACCTATCGAAAGTTTCCGTATTTGAGTTATATATTCAGATAAAAGATAAATTAGATATTACTCAGTAAATTTGAAAAATAGAAACAATCAACTTACCTTTGAGGTTTCATTAGAGCAGCATATCGGTCAATACCAATCCATGCAAGGGTATAGGCAGTATTAGCCAATAGAACTATTTCTAAATATACTGAGCATTTACAAACCAACGAATTATCACCCATAAATTGCCAATCTGGTGCTAAAGCACTGTACATGCTAGTAGGTATTATTGCCACTGAACAGAGCAAATCTGCCGCTGATAAAGAAACCTGCAAAAACATTAAATTTCAGCAGTTTATGAAAATTAAAACGAAAGTAAGTCAATGACAAATGTAGTTTCCTTGCTCACACTTTTTTAAAATTTTTTATCTTAAAATTTAATTCTATATAAGTTTCTTTCTTGCAAGTGTATTCGTTGGATAGGTTTTGTAAATAAAGTCAGTAAGAGCTTTGAATTTTAATTAATAAATGCACTACAATTAATGAAAGAAGAAAAGAGATAACGTGTTGAATAGAAAATCCCATCATTATGTGTACAAGGCTTTCAAAAGATGATAAGTACAAATAGAAGCCCGCCTTATTTAGTTGTATGAAATTTGCTTTTCGTTTTATCATGAGAAAAATAACTTTTTTTCCATTCAAGTAGCTAACAAGTCACATCTTCAACTTGAAATATGTGCTTCAAAAAACTTCAATCTGAAACTTGGAAACGGTAATATCAACAAACCATATAATAACCGATGACATCACGGAGTGCATCGTTACATAATGTTATTGTTATGGAAATAACTGCCGAAAACATTAATAGTAAACCAACGGAAAGTATCACTGCTGCCCGTGCTAATGCTTCCGATGTTAGCGCTGAAGGATCAACCATTGCCAGCATTTCGCACCTTTATACAATCATTATTATTCATTTATTTTGATTACATATATAATTTTATTTACAGTAATCAATTTAATGACACGATTTAGATTCAGATTTTCCCATGCTCTACAACCTGAGACAAAACTGTTGAATAAAGGAAGAGCAAGGAACTAGT
>UPTC01000147.1:50275-61703 GCA_900537255.1 Acanthocheilonema viteae | reverse complement strand
AAAATATAAATAATTTAATTTTAGTTTCGGGTTTCCGACAGATGCTAGTTTTTTTCTTTTTTCTTCTCTTTTTGCTTTGAAAATTATTTGTGTAAGAACTTTTTACACTTTTGCAATTTCATTTTTTTCTCTTTTTCTTTTTTTCACGTTTTTTTGAAAAGAAAACCCTCGAGCAGAAATATTTTAAAATAAGGCGAAAAATTAGCATCATTATTTTAATGAATTATTGCAATTCCCATTTTTGCAGCCTCCCATATGGCCGATTATATCAGTATTCTTCTTCAAATATTCTCAAACTAGTAACAGACCTTTTTTCTAATTTAAATTTAAAACTTTGTTAATAAAGATAGATCAGATGGAAAACAATAACATGGCACATTCATTATCAAAATTTGAACTTTTTAAGAGGTCTGCAAAAAAAAGGATGATTTCAGATACCTGGTATAATGTATCAATTATAGTGCAAGAAAAGATCAGAGCGGCAGGAATTATTATTGACCATCAATTCTGCCATTTTATTTATTGATTCCATCAAGTATCAAATCAATAATAACACTAATTTAAAAATAGCTTCAAATTTAATAAATTTTTGTTTTTCAAAAAAAGAGAATAAATATCAAGCTATAATTATTTCAAGATGCTGATAAAAAATGGTGCACTGATAAAGTAACTGTAATGATTTTATATGTATTATCTTGATTAATGAAAATGAAAAACAATAAAAGATTGATTGCAGCAACAATATTACAATATTCCGTCAATCAAACGATATTAATGAAACTTATCGTTTAATTATATCTTTAATTTACTGTCTAATTGACTACAAATGCAACATAAAAACAAATGAACAAACAAATTATATGAGATATGCGAAAAGCATAATGAGAAAAAAGGAATGATCACTCTTTTTGAAAAATTTCCAGATCTAAAACTTCAATTCAAAATGTATTAAAATTCTTTGTTGTTAAAAAAATTGTTGGCTTTTTAAAGTTAGAAAGTTATCTGTGGGAATAGCAATAGTAATAAAACAAAATTCTGAAATAATCTTTCTTACCTGAAATGAAAATTCATACGCTATTTCATCGCTGGATCACTTTATCAGTATCAATGAGACTATTCCTTTTTCTGAACTATCAAACATTTATCAAGTTAATCACATCATGAATCTTTGATTAAGTCATTAAGAATAAATAAATCCCTTCAGTATAACATATGTTCGAACTATAGCATTATTATCATTAGCATTGCCGCTAATTAATAAACAAAGTAGTGTATCATTTTTTTGATCATTCATTTGATTAAAATGTTTATAACTATTTTATTCAATTTTTTAAATCAAAAATGATCAGAAGACCAACAATGCTTTTTTTTGGAAAAGATCTCCTAACACAAAAATAGAAATTTTAATTAAACTAAATTTAAAAAAACGCAATTGTAGCTGAGCCGTAATCAAATTTAATTCATCTATTTACATTTCTATGGGCCTCGCATAAAACTAGACCTTTCAAAACTGAAACTCATCAGCTTTAGGAGCAAAAACAATCCAAAAAAAACATAACATAGCAATAGTTAAAGTCATAATAAATAACTGAAAAATTACAATCCAAATAAAAAAAGAAAAATCATCATCAATAAAAAACAAAAATCAAAAACAACCCAAAAAATAATAATAATCTGCAGCAAAACTTTTTCATATCATCGATGATGTATACTCCATCAAAATACCATTGATATGTTGCAAAATATCACTAAAAATTTGAAAAAGTTGGGACTGTATTTTCATTTTACTTTATTTTTTTTTTCAAAGCAGATAAGAATGAATATGGGTGTTTCGTTTTCCTTTTGAGAAACAAAGAAGTGATAGGTTGACTGAAAATAAAAAGCATAGCGCTTTAAGTACTATTTCTTAGCAATTATCGAAAACATCCGAATTCGCAAATTTCTTGTTTTGCTTTAATTTTTTTTAAAATCATTTGATTAGTAGAATTAGTGAAGAGGAGGTATTTTAATACGGAGTGTAGAGACAATTTGCTTATTTAACCATGATAATTGAATGAAATTTAAACCAAGAAGTGTCTTCGAAGAATAATTGTAATTTTTTGTGATGGTAATGCTAAAGACGTTAATGTATACTATTCGTTATGTAGTAGAGCAGAAATTTCTAAGTTAAAATTTTATATATTTCTTTTTTCTTTTTAAATTTATTTGTACAATGCCTTTCATTTCTAATAGCCATACTAAATTGAATTGAAAATATTGAAATGTAAAAGTAAATTAGATTTCGCTTCATGTGGAATTTTTTCATGACATTAACTATTTATTTTAAAATAGAATCGAAATGTGATAAATGAAGATATTATTAACAATTAATGAATAGATTTTTAGCTTTAAAACAGATGCCACAGATTTTTATCATCGAATGCAATTTTTTTTTATATTCAATGATGCAGATGAATATTAACAGTTCTCGAACGTCAATTTGATAGTTTCAAATACCAGAATATTGTTTATTTTCTGCAAAGTCAAAATTTCTCTAAGGTATTTAAATGGTTCCGAATGGCTATCTTATATAATGGGAAATTTGGAACACTCAAACTAAGTGATAACTGATTAAAATTTTCCTTTACTCAAAATTAGCTTAAACCTCAGTAACTTAAATACCTGTATTAACTTCTATTTCTACGGATATACGTAAACTTCCATTAAAATTCCATAAAGTGGAAGGGGAATTTGAATCATTTTGGGAAGTGCTCTAATATAAAAATAATGCAATCACTGATAAAACGATCCCTTTTACCGTTGAAAAACTTCCACGACTAATTCAATTCAATTCAGTTCTCTGCTGTTTTGTTTAATGATGGAGGAGATGAGTGCAAGAAAGGTGAAATGAAGAAATAAAATGCTGAAAAAGAGAAATGCGTTGGGTGTCTGCTACTCCTTCCACTGCTACTGCTGCTGCTGCTGCTGCTGTTGATGCTGATGCTGATGCTGTCAACACTGCACAGGCTCTTTCATTGATTTTTTTTT
This sequence comes from Acanthocheilonema viteae, assembly GCA_900537255.1. NCBI lineage: Eukaryota > Metazoa > Nematoda > Chromadorea > Rhabditida > Onchocercidae > Acanthocheilonema > Acanthocheilonema viteae. Next base: position 58,676 of record UPTC01000147.1, on the reverse strand, counting down.
GTTTAGTGATCGATTTTTTATTGCAATTAAATAAAAATTATTTCCTCCATGTTGGAGTTTTCCTTTCTTCAAAGCCTTCATTATGTTCAGCTTTTTTTATCCGTGATTTGTTCCCGAAAGTTTTGAAAGTAATCGTTAACTTATCATATAGTCAATGTAATAGCATAAAAGCATGACACGCTATTAGTTTTAAAAATCTGGAAGGGGAAGCGTTTAACTGAAACCAGGTTAACTGATACACTGAAATATTTAATTAGCGGATGGATTAAAAGGAGTGTTGTTCTGATTGAGCGGATGATTTGTGTTACTAACCAGGTATGTGCACCATCTTTGGTAAAGCAGTCGTCAGGAAGAGATTCCATTTATTGTAGAGTTGATTTAGATGCCAAATTAATTAGTATGAAGAAATTAGAATTTGAAGTAAACCATTAGATAGGTCATCGCAGAGAAATGGAAGTGGAAAAGAATTTTGTCACTTGCAACAAATATGTCCCCATAAATTTCATTTTATTTCCGGTATTTTTGGAATTTCGGAAATTTGGAACCGATAGCATGTTGATAATTTCAGGCAAAAAGAAAGGATGAGTACGGAATCAGAAGTAAAATGCGATGAATTAAAAATGAGAAAAGCAAGCAAAGGTAGTGTCTGAAACACCTGAATAGTAGAACGGAGTGAACAATTTATTACCATAATGGTCGAGAGTTAACTCTCCTCCTTATGATGATTGCTATACAGTTGTAGAGATTAAAATCATAATTGAAGTAAAGCACTTTTATCACCTTTTTTATCATGTATATAAAATATTGATAAAATTTTAAAAGCTCAAGACAAAAATTTTAGCAGCAGAATATGGCATGGAAACGAATGCCATGACATTACAGCGTTTCGTCCTTCGTGATCAGCAGAATCATCCCACAGCAACCGGTGATCTTACTAATCTTTTGACATCACTGCTCACTGCTATTAAGGTACGTTATTCTAACTTTTCAAATTTAAACTGAAATAAAAGTAATCTAAATCATTGCAGATATATGTTTCATAAAGCCAGTATAAAATAAGATACTTCAAAGGTGGTGCCTAAACTATGATGATAATTAGGAAGACATCATTATTCATTAACAGCTACGAGTAAGGAATGTAACTTGCTAATTGCAAATCTGAGTAGCGAATTGCGATCAAACTTTGAAAAGAACTTTACAGTATAGACTGGAATGCGATAAACTTTAGAAAAAATTTAGGCAATTTCAAGTGCCGTCCGAAAAGCAGGCATTGTACAGTTGACAGGATTAGCAGGCAAACAAAACATACAAGGTGAAGATGTCAAAAAATTGGATATTATTAGCAACGAATATATGATCAACATGCTTGAGTCATCGTACACTACATGTGCAATGATTTCAGAGGAAAATGATGAGGTTTTCAGATTTCATTTACCTCATCATAATTTAATTTTCCATAAATGTCTATAGACTTCTGGCAAATCTATAATAACTTAGATTGCTGAAATTGAAACCTTCCATCGAATATTTCAGTTGTCGAACCATATTTGTATTGCTTTTCTTTGTCTCCTATGTTGCGTGAATGACTGAAGTTAAGTTTTATAACATGATCAATAGTAATATTAATGACATGCAAATATTTAAATTACATAATTTTAAGCTGATCGAAGTAGCTCCTTCTAAACAGGGCAAGTACATCGTAACATTTGACCCACTCGATGGATCATCAAACATTGATTGCCTAGCATCAATTGGAACAATTTTCGGAATCTACAAAAAGCAATCAGATAATCCCGTTTCCCTAGCTGATTTGCTACAAAGCGGACGAAATATGGTTGCAGCTGGTTATGCTTTATATGGCTCCGCCACCATGCTTGTTCTTTCAACCGGAAATGGCGTTAATGGCTTCACACTCGATCCTGTATGTTCATCTTTTTTTTTCTTTCGTGGTTTTTAATCAGGCAAAAGAAATTCTAGAAGCCTATTCTGTCAGTCAAAATTCCAAGATGTCATTTAAGAACTGTTCAAACTTACTGCAGACACTCCAGTTTCGTTAGAAAAGATCGATTCTAGTTCTCTTGCCATCAAAATCCTTTTTAATTCATTTCTCATAAACTCCAAAATTTCAGAGTGTTGGTGAATTTATCCTAACAAATCACCAAATGAAAATACCACAAAAAGGAAACATCTATAGTACCAATGAAGGATATACATCTAAATGGTCCAAAGGTATTCAAGAATATGTAAACACCAGAAAATATCCATTGAAAGGTGAACCTATGAATGCGCGCTATGTTGGATCCATGGTTTCAGATATACACCGTACTTTGCTTTATGGTGGTATTTTTATGTATCCTGCAATGAAGGATAAGCCAATGGGAAAGGTATTTCTCTTCCCATAACTTTCTTATCGTTCGCACCACAACTCATCGTGATTCTCAACATGAGTTGACTACAGGGAAAATTCTGTTAACCAGGAAATAGTTTGCTTTGCAAAATTTTCACGAATACTACCTGGTGAACATCATAGCATCGCGTATTGCAAGTAAGGTATTTGATGCTATACGAGGAAATTCGTGTCTGCTGATGATGAATAACCTACAGTTTGTATATCTTCGTGAAAAATGACGAATGATTTGTTTCGTTCTAGACAGCAAATTATCAAATTGACAATCAATTTAGCTCCGACTGCTTTACGAAGCGATTCCAATGTCATATATCATAGAACAAGCTGGTGGGATGGCAACAAATGGAATTAAACCTATACTTGATATTGTGCCAACATCAATTCACGACCGGAGTCCAGTATTTCTCGGTTCTCCTGATGATGTACGAGAAGTTATAGATTTCATCAAGAAATATGACTCATCAGAAGCATAACGAACTAAACAGAAACTATACTGCATTCCCGATACGTAACTTATATCCCACTTCCTGACAAATTTATATCATGCAAATAACTCATTTTCTTAAAACTTTGTACTATTTTGATGGCAATCTGGGATATTGATCCAAAAAAAAACGAATTTCATATCAGCTAAAAATAATTTTAAAAAATACTATAATAGGACCAATGAGAAAAATGGGATTTTACGTTGAGAACTGTAGATCAATTTCCGTGATTCCATCACCTTACAACATATATGAATGATAATTTAAAGGTAATGGAATAAATAAAGGAAAGAACCGACGGCGCCTTCCCTAAATTGTTTACAAAAAGTTTTCAAAACAGAACGAATTAAGTGGGAAGTCTCAAGAATGTCAGGATTAATCTCATCATCTACGTCACTGATATATCACTAGAGCCTCGTAAAATAAGTGCCAATACAAGACAAAACGCTAAATTAATAATTTTAAATAAATTTCTTGCAAAAATTGACGCATTAACAAGAGCTTTGTAAAACAAATGCAAGACTAAACGCAACGTACCTGTCAGTTTGAGCTGGAGGTACTCGGAAATTTTAATACACATTTGTAATCGTACAGCGCAACAACGAAAATTCTCTCAATTTGTTATAACCGTTAACTTATTTTTCAAGGCTTTTTGAACAAAACAAAGTATCCAAAAATAAATGACGATGTTTGATCTGGGATTATAGAGTCAAAAAGTAAAGAACGTCAATCGAAAATCAAGCAACAGTGAAAAAATTTCTTCCAGAACATAGCTTCATTGTTATGAATTTTTCAATTCACTTCTTGATAATTTACTGAAATTTGAGCATAAAAATGATGGGAATCAATAATCATTATGCATAGAAAGAAAGATCCAACAAAACAAGTAAACTATTCTAGCTAACCACATCTTTGCCTAATCACAACAGCTGCCACTTTTTTTCAAGGAAAATTATTTAAGACAAATTTTTTTCAAAAGCCAAACTACTAATCCAAGCTCATATTTGAAACTGCGTGAGCACAGCAGCTTTAGGAATGTCAAAAAATTATGTTGGAATAACAGCCGTTCACAGAAACACTAACATATAATGGCCCAAACAACTGTATGGTTTATAACAGTAAAATAATTAAAGCTAACTAGGATCGGAGGTCCAACTATCAATCATCAGACTAGTTTCTATATTTTTCCTCAAAAATGCACGCGTAACTTTCACGGGAATTAAATCCTTACAGAATATTCACGCAGTCATACTGTAAAAAAACTGACTGGTTGCCGAAAAAGTAGCACATCATTCTGACAAGCCAACAACGAAATGTACGCATTCAAATCCAAATTTACAGTAAATAAAAAGTGAGTTCACGAATTTGGTAAGTAAAAAATCCTCAACGGCGCATATGTTCCACTCTCAAACAACCCAGGTCTTCTATATTGAATTAAATTTCAGAGAAAATTGTCTTTTCAAAGTTAATTCTCACTTTGGTGAGGAAAACAATTCGTACACTGATAAAAGTGAATTACAAAATCGGTAAGATGAAAACGTGGGAACAGCATAATCGTAAATGGAAAGACAAAAAATAATAGAGCATACAGTTAAGTATGAAGAAACAATCAAACGAAATGTAGGTATAAACGAGCAACAAAAGGTAGGCAGAACTATTGATCAGTCCTATTTTATCAGCAAAACGATTGAAAATGAGGCATATCTAATCGATATAGTACATCTTTCAATCGTATGCCGAAATAGATATGCACATGCACAGAGTGTCCTCGAAAGTTTTTCATTGATCGTGCAGAAGTTCGAAGTGCATTTAGTTGTCTCTAAGTAAAATTCACCTTTTACCTTCAAGAGTTCTCCAATGAAAGCATGTCAGAATAAGGCCTATCCCTGCCATTTTTATTTTTTATTTTTTGATCTGTGCTCTTCTGAAACTGGCATCCGTTTTCAAATAAAAGCAAACAATAACAAAATTTGAACAAATAGAACCCGAATAAGCAAAATTCATTACCACAATCTTTTCTTCCTTATGCATGAGATATTGCATTTTTTTTAATCACAGTGTCAGGTACCTTCTTCATCTGAAAAGTGTAAATTCACATAATAAGAACTTTGATGTGATTATATAGAAATCAGGAACTATAACTTAAAAATTGATAATTTAAAATGAATTTAAGTCAAATCTGAAGCTAATTTTCATTGAAGAAATCGTTTCAGATCTCTGATATGGCATTATTTACGTTCTGAAAAAATAAAGTTTAAATCCTGAGGTTCGATATTGTCTGGAAAAGCAGTAAAAAAAAACAGCAATGCAATGGTGAAAAAAGAATATTTGGCTAGAAATTAAACATCACCAGAACGGAATTTTGCCTGACATCTTCCTTGTTGCGCAAGAGTGAGTTCCCGGTAAGCGCAGATGTATTACCTAAAACAGTTATAGAATAAAACAGCTATAGAATGTTCTAAGATTCAAAAAATAGTGCAGATGCCTTAGTCTAAAGATCGTACTTTTTCAAAACTTTACTAACCGCACTTCTAAATATCACAAAAACTATGATGTGTGCGAACAGAATGCTTCTTCCTAGAGTAAGAAGTGTACAAATGTACACTGGAAACATCTGCTCCCCAAATTCTTGAAAACCTGTGGTAACAGATAGTCAAAATGATCGTGATATCCAGATTTGTATCACTATCGAATAGGAAAGAAAAACTGTGCACCTAAAAGTAATAGGGGCTTACATGAAGGCAACAGCTCGAATGCACTGCTGCAGAACCGCTAGCATGGCGAAACTAGTTCCGAATCAATTTAATTTAACAATAAGGAAAAATAGAAAAAAGTATTTATATTTTGAATAAAATATTTTATCCTTACTTTTTTCGTAGTTTTTATCATAAACCGCTTTGGGACCATTAGAATAATTCGGCATTCCACCACTTGTAAGATCCATGAAGTGGTGTGCAATGTTTGGTTCGTTGTGAGTTGAAATATTTAGCAATTCCCTAAGGCATGCATTTTCTGTTGCCAGCCTTGCAATTAACTGCAGAAAATTTCTTTAAACCAAATAAAGAAAATAGCAACAATCTGATATGATGTAGAAGACAATCACAGCACGATGAAACAAAAATGAGGTTCGCAAACTGTCAACTACTAGCTGCACTAAATGACAATTTCAGCAGTGCCAAAGAATCTTAATAAACTGTACCAGCAGTAAAAATTATAAACTAACCTCTTGATCATGATTCGAAACGCTCTCACCATCCGCAAGACATTCATTCAACAACCTTGAAAGGTTGACGATTTTTTCGTTTACAGGCGCTTCACATTTCTTGCTATCCTGCTACAAAAATTTATCGACATTATTTTCAAATAAAATGTGAAATAAAAAAGAAAACAAATCAAAAAAAGAAGATAAACATGGTGAATTTTCTAGTCGTTAATTATTCATTACAAAAAATAAAACATAAAAGTTCCGGCTTACTGCGACTGAGGTTCGAAGTGGTGAAACAAACTGCTTCGCAAGCTTTGTTATAACATCCCTATGCTTTTGCATTACTAATTGTAAGGTGTTTTCGCAATCTTCCAACGCTTGCCGAAGTTCCCTAAAAATTTTATTAATCTGGTACTTGTTAACGACTTCAAATAAATCATAACGTCATAAAATTCGAAAGATAAACCTTAGTTTCCCTGATGTATAATCATATAGAATCTTTCTTTTACACAGGGTGTAATTAACTACACCATAGCTACTACAGATGCAGTTTAACTCGACAAGCAATCCAAAAATGAGTGAATCACATAGACCAAATTAGCTTGAACTATTTAATATCAAAAATTTAACTAATAAGTAAGCTGAACAACATTCAAGTGCCAATTCCATATCACAACACACCTATTCTCTTGTTGTAACTGTAAAATTTGTCGATTTTCATGTTGTAAGCCTGCAACAAGAACTTTGCGGCCTTGCATTCGCCAACAGTCATTCATATTTGCCACTTCTTCCTGATACTGAAATGAAATTCTTCAAATGACAAGCACACAATTTTTCCATAAATTCTTTCAACAGCAATATTGGTAACGCTTGTACGTCCGATTGTCAAAGCTACAATTTCAAGTTGTACTTTCTTTGCTAAGCACAGTTTTTCATTTCTTTTTCAATACTGAAAGAGTTAATTGAGAAATTGAGTGTCTTTAAATAATTTTCATTAGAATTATTAAAGTATATCAGGTAGTTTCTCGTCGGTGCAGCCCCTGGCTTTTGCATAATTCTTTGATATGAGTCATATTCATTCCTTTTCTGTTCACATTTTAAAAAATTAGTTCAATCTAATTTCTTAAATGTCTTTCTTTTAAACTATTTTTTTCTATATTTGAAAGTGGAACAAGCATAAACTTGCCTAATTACAAATACAGAGCATTCCAATGACGGTAAAAAATTACAAAAAGCAGGCCTTAACATAAAGAACTGAAGAAAAACTCAATCTTACGAGAGCAATAAATGAAGCAATATAAGTCTTTCATTTTATTTTAATATCTAAATTAACAGCTACAAAACATTTCTAAAAAAGTTTCCTTACCTCCTTCATACCACAGATTTTATCATTAACAATTTGACTTTTTGCAAGCGCACTGTCCGTAGCACGTTCACGTGTTTGCAAATTTATCACAAGCTGACGCATATCAGCCATTAACTGACCAACACTTGTCGAGCTCATCGCTGAAAACAAAGTAGAAATAGTCCTCCATAGAGAAAACGGTAATCTAATCAAATAAAACCGGCCGAGGACACAACTAAATCTGAAATCTCGGATTTTAAATCTCAAGAAGGGATGCTAACTACTAATATTGCTAGCAAATTCTATCAAACTTTTCAGGGTAGCACCACAGTACATATGACAAAACATGAAGCAGTTCGCAGGTAATTAAATAAATCAGTAAATGAATGCTCAGTACAAAATCTCTATCTATGGCAAGCAAATACATCTAAAATGTAAGAAAATCCGTCAAACTTACAACGTTGTTTTTGCTAATAGAAATTGAAATCACTGCTACTTTATGTCATCCGTTTTGTAAGAAAGTTTGAGATCTAAAATAATAAAATATTGATTGAAACAAAGTTTCCCTCTCTCTCTTTCTCCCCATTTTCCAGTCATACATATCATGTAATTGGTTTAATCTCAAAAAAACTACTATATTCACACTCAAACCCATATCTACACCTATTCACACCTACATAAGCACGATATACGCACACGACCAATTCTCAGCTACCTTAATAACACTCTCAGATAATGCACTCAGTCGTTATGCAACCGCTTCATCTCATGTGAAGTCTTGTAAGAATAGAAAGAGCGAGGATTGATATCGAAGAAGTGAAAGGTTGTTTGGAAGAAAGTTCAGGGTATTTTATATATGATTGGTATTCAGCAAATTGATAGGTCGAACTGAAATTTAATTAAACTTCACAGATTATTAGCTATAAATCACTTATCTAAAGCAATATCTGTTTTATATA
>UPTC01000147.1:0-50205 GCA_900537255.1 Acanthocheilonema viteae | reverse complement strand
TGGAAAATAACTTTTCAAAGAAATGTCGGTGCTGTCATTTAAGAGTATTCATGAGTAGGAACAATAATTTCTACAATTCATCATTTTATTTGCTGATCGAAATTCGAATGTCGTTGCTGAACTTGCATTCCAAGACAGATCGTTCAAGAAACATAGCAATTCTATGCTGAAATAGAAATATTGGATTAGTCTAAACTTGAAATTTTCGTTTCTATCTTATTCGACCATTCATATTAAAATTAACGCCAGGAAATTAAATCTTCGCATACGTGAATTTTGATGTAGTATTGCATTACGTGATGGAACTGAAAGTTATGATAAGTGTTCATGGAAAACTCTAAAATTGTGTCTTTTTCGTAATTTTTGATGTGGCTTTTTTTAGCAGACCTCATATAGTTAAATTTCTTAATTCTTTCAGCATTATGAAGCAAAAATTTTCGTGTTTAAAAATTTTTCCAACATAACAAAATGATGTTTGAAAATTTTTCGTGTTGTTAAAGTGTTGTTAAAGTAAAAACGGATTCTGTATAGTGATATTATAGCAGTGTTAATGTACTGCATGCCTCTGTGATGGTTGAATTGATCAATATGAATTATCCACTGCTGGTATATTCCTTTTCACCGTGACATCATCTGCTTACAAAGCTTTTCAAGTTCGAAATTGCATTCCCGAAAATGTTATAGAAAGAAGCAATAACGAATTTCATTTGCGATTTACAGAAATATGACGCATAACAGATGTTCGCAGAACTGGTAGGTGTAAAGTTTGTTGCAGTCGATAGCACTTTCATATGTTGTTTTTGTCCACATTAGATGTATGAGTAATTATAAGTTAAATAGGAGAGGAAAAAAAGGTTAATTGAATGGGACAAAATGCAAAAGATTTGTCATCCACATAGATTATTTGATCTCTCTCTTACGAGAATTATATTTCTTGGCGAGTGATTTAAGAATGTGTGCCAAAATATCACATTTCCAAATCTTATCTTCTATCAGTATGTGCGATGGACTTAAAAGTAATATTTATGCAAATGTTTTTCCATCCTTCCAACCTTTACATGAGATTTTTTCATTTCAGTTTAATAATTGCGAAAACAGGGTGAGCATAAATATTAATGGTATACTGCAATTTCGATGACCCCAACTTTTTATAAGGAATAAAAAGTAGAAAGCCTGCAAAGGAATAGAAAGTAAATAAATTAAGAAAGTTTCGAGACAAGTAGAACAAATGCTGAGATAGCTATTGCAAAAGAAGAGAATAAATTCTAAGATGGATCTAAATCGGATACGCCCTGCTCTGAGGGATTCAACCAAGATCTTTAGCACTAGAAATTTTAAATAAATTTTCCATCATTTTTAATCTGTTCCTGTTTCAAAACATATAAGCTTTGCTTTTTTCTAGACAAAATTCAAATATATCAATATTTCATTAATGAATCGAAATTGTGAGTCTCGTAAACTGATAGATTTGAATTCTTCTCGAAATTTCAGTAAATTTTTCTTCTCGATTTCTCTGAAAGTGAAAGTTTGTGATTCGGTTGTGAAGAAATGACGCTAAATTTATTTACAAGTTGATGGAGATTAAAGAGATGAGATGTGGCATGTGCATTATCTTTATTAGTATTCGCAATAATATTAAAGTAGAAAAATAGCGAGAAAGGAAATGCAGCTTTGATAGTTTGTGTTAGCTTATGTAATAAATTTCTTGAAGCAGCTCTCCCTTTTATGTATTTAAATCAAAATTGTAAAAGTTTCCGGAAAATGCGCTGAATTCACGAAAAATGCTGGAATTTTTCCGTTTTTCGCTCGCGGCAACCTTATGCCATTGTCGAAGTGACCCCTTAGCACGGTATATTACCATTCCTTTTGCTAAAATTCTGTTTTATTAGATTTAGATTTTAATAGAAACCTTTGTCTTAATGAATAATTCAAGCCATCTTGCAGGAGCAACCGACGAAATCATCGAAATCTGAGTCTAAATCAATGTCAGATCAATGGTATATTTTCCTTTTTTTTTTTGCTTTGATAATGGATGACATAATTTTATCATTGTTTATGGCTGAAATGTTCGATGCAAACTGAAACAAAAAATTCTCATTCCTAGAATGCAGTCCATATCGTTTCTCAACTGATTTCTAAACTAGTCAATAACTAATTAATTTATTACAACATAAATTAGTGCACATACTGACTAAATATTTATTGAAAGTTTAACTTTGCTAGATTCTCAAATTTTTTGAGTTGAAAGTTCTTATTAATTTTTTTCCTGAATTTGAAGATAAAAAGCAAATTCTGTCCATAAAATACCATAGAGCTATACGTATAATTAAGCCACAACAGTTATTTACCAAAAAAGTGGACAGCATTAAGACACACTGCAATTTATACCCAACCTCGATGTCAGTCCTTGTACATGCAGCAATATTAAATTTCACTCCAGGCAACCATCAATAGAAATTGTTAACCACAAGTTAAGCACGATAATAAAGGTTTACCTTTGCTCATACGGTGCGTGAAACTAACCTGAGAACTACGACCAAGAAACCTAAAAAGGGATTCGTATTTTAGCTTGGATCATTTCGATGTTTTCCATTACACTTTATGAATTTGCAGTGTTAACTGTAACAAAACTTTCTGTTCTAGAGAGAGTGAGAGAAGAAATAACAAGTGATCAGGAAGTTTATCGAATTAATAACATCCAGAAAAACAGGTAGTCCAAAATTAATTTTCCCCACAAAAAATATAAGAATAAACTAGAAATCAAACAACTAGCGACTGAAACCTTCATAATTTGTTGGATTTCACTTACCGCTTATTCTTACCTTCCCACATTTCTCTTTTTCTCTATCTGGAACACATTGTCTATTAGTATTTCAGTAATGCAGTCTCTTTCATAATTGAACACAATCAATTCATATTCAGAATAAAAACGAATCAATCTGGTAATAAAGGACAACTTGATGGACAACAATCACTACAACGTAAAGTACCACTGCCAGATAAGTCAACATGCTTTGTACGAGCGGTATCATTCGGTACACAAACTACTGTAGGTTTTTACTTTTTTTTTGAAAATTACGACCAAATTCAAACAATTTCAAATAATTGATATGGAATCTATAATCATTGATGATTACTTAATCTCAAAAATGATTTTCTGAGGTTTTTGGCTAACGTTAGACATGATCATTTGCGTAACTGCAAGAAAAAAAGCTTCAAACAACAAACCAGGACTGAAATCAAGTTCACCATTTTAAAAGTGTTGAAATAATACATAGATCATTCAACATCACAGCTAGCGACCTATAACTTATTCCATGTGTAGCACAAATCAAGATCTTTCCATTTTAAGCATACTATTTAATATACTAATTATTCTACAGTAATTTGCATGCTGACTTGAAAGACCTAGTATTACTGAGCTTCCAACCTTCAAGAATTTAGGAAGAGTGGAAATTTAAAAGGGATACAACAATAGTATCCAAAGCCACTCAGACGCCACTATTCATCGCCCATAACGAAGAAACCAATGGAAAAAACGAATCCGAAGAACTTCTGAAGGTATAGTTTTTCTTTTCACACATTCCATCTTGCATGATTATATATATATATATATATATATATAGGCGTATTGGATGTAGTGTAAAAAAGCAGATATTACTGCGTTCATTAAACGCAGTAATATCTGCTGTGCGTTCATTAAAATATTTATAACGCTTCTAGAAGGGATGCACCAACTTTTTTTTAATCTACTAATCGGTAAGCTCCTCGATTTAAAAAACTGAAAACAAATGTCTTAAAAGTTTATCGATAAACTTAGATTCTATAATTGCTAATCTAAAATCCTGACTGATTATCGTCGATGCCTAGTATCGTGTACGTTTTTTCCAGCTTCAAGCATGGAAAGACGCAAAATTTTTTGTCACAAATCAGCTTCTAGCGCAATATTTTTACACTCCCAACTGCACAGAAGTATGGTGTCCAACAGAAAGTTATTCTTCAACCAAATCTTAAAACTTTCGTTTATGAAATTAAATTACTTTATCCTGATATTGTCTGGAACAAGCTTATGCAAATTTAAGAAACCAATCAGAAAATAAACAACATTCTGAGCAGCAGACAAAGCAGTTTTTTTCGGAGTAAAATTAGCTAATACCATTCCATTAGTTTTTTTTATCATCCCATTAATCTAAAACAATAGTTGAAGCGGGAGCAGGTGTAGTTAAGTCATATTTTACGTACTCAATGCAAAATATTAATAGAATCACGGCCTCTACAATAACCAAAATGAAGCGTGGAATACCAATGTAATCTACTGTCTCCATTGGAATACCAATGGAGACCTCAACTTTTTCAGAAATCGTTGTCGGTGCAGCCAAAGGCCAAGATATTATGATTAGTGTAATGAAAACTTCAATAACCAAAGCAGTGATCGCTATAACTCTGAAAAAAACAAGAATAATTTTTCAAGAAAATAATTAAATATATTTGGTGCTCAAAAGAGAAGCGGAGCATAACTTACGTTCTTCGTATCCGTATACACATAATACATATAGCAATACTAAAAATCCATATAAGCATCATGACAATAACACCAAGACCAACACCAAATATACGTAGAGACATTCTCTGCAAAGCGTGAAAAATTATAAAAAATAAATGCGCAATTCCTACACAATAAAAGAAAGAGAAAAGAGGAGGTGAAGTCGTCTTAAGTACACAAAATGTTCTCCAAAACGACCGAATCATAAGTTGCAATTTTGAGGAAATGTGGTGCAAGATATCTAGGTCAAAAATTTGAAAACAACATAAGGTTAAAAGAAAAAAAAAGTAACATAAGGTTAAGACTTCTGTTATTCTTTCAATAAGTTTTCTAATAATTCTTACTTTATGTCACATACGATTACGCATAAACAGCATGAGTGCAATTGAAGTCACACTGAATCCGTTATTCAGGTTGACCTCAGGATTTTTTTTTGTAGTCACAGTAAATGCAGTTAAGTAAACATTGCCCTATATCAACTAAACGTTAAGGAAATACGGTTACTATAGAAACTACTACACAACAATGTGACTATCGACTATCCTTTCAAGCATCTTGAAAAGATCAAAAAGTTCGGATATGCAAAGAATGTTTGTAATAGCGATTATCATTCAGTTGTAAAGCTTACTGAAATGATTACTACAACTTCCTACTTAACACTTATCAATGCTAGAATCCTACAGGAGATCTAAGATTTTGCATGGATGATGCTCTTGTTCCTGCGTTTTCTTTACAATTTGGATTTAATGTTTTGGAGAAATCAAATCATGCAAAGTAAATGGTTTTTATGTTGCTTTTCAATGAATTAGCAAGGACGATAAACAGAATCGTCTCTTAAGAAAAAAAAATAATATGCACTAAACTAGCCCTCTAAAGTACCCACTAAACACTAATTTTTTTCAAGTTTTATTAAACTCAAACACAAATCGAATTTTAAAATAAAACTGGAGAAATTCAAATCAAAATAAAAATGCAAGCCTTTTCTCAAAGTATTCACCTCCAAATTAGTGGTTGTCTCAGCTGAACCATTAAGCCCGTAAGTATCCTAATGCAAGTCTTAGACAAATTAGACAAAATCGTACACACTCTTAATGTTTTCCCTAACCGATCAGTGACCCAAACTGAACCGCTATCATTATACAAGTACTGACGATATTTTGACCACATATATACGCAAAAAACTTGACCTTCGGTTAAGTAAAGTTAACGCAGTACGATGAAAACTGAAGGCAGATGTAATGAAAGCCGTAGCAAATCATGTAATTCATGAACTTATCTTAATAAAATAGACCCCATCTTTCACAAATAACTGAAAATTTCTATTCCACAGTCCTAAAAATTGAGGCAGAATTAATTAGTAAATACTGAGCACATGCTGAACTAATAGCTTGTTATGTATTAAGATCAGTAAGATGTATAATTTTATCAATGATTTCCAAAAATGAAAAATTCTTTCAACTTAATGCAAAAGATAAGCAAGGTGCAAACACTGAATATAATTTGAAATCTGATCAAATCATCGATGATTTGAATCACTTGATCTCCACTGATATTTATAGCACTCAAGGAAGTATAAATAACTGGCGAGATTGATGACTCCATTAAACTAACAATTTCTTTTTTTTTCCTTAAAAAAAATCAGAAAAATATCTTCTTAATTACTCTCAGCGATCTGAATGAAAGGGAGAAATAGCGGCGATTCATAAAACCAACTGACGCCACTGATGCACTTATTGAAAGACCGTTCAAACATGTCACTGTCAGAAAGAAGAAAAATAAAATTCATTTGGTAAAAAATTTGATTAAAATATGTGGATAAAAGCTTTGAATAAAAAATATATAAAGACAGATATATCGTCACCAGAAATCATTTTGGTATCGGCAGTTCCTGAGCGGTGCGTTATCCGAATAATCTTCAACTCAATTATTACTTTTTGGTATATCATGGGCGTTCTTCTTGGCATTGATGTAAAATTCCCCTTAATTCAGTCGGTCCCTATAATTGCCAATATTTCTAAACTTTCTCTTTTTTTTTTAAGAAAACGGTGCTGGGGAATTTGTTTAAAAAAAATAAGTGGTGCAAATGGCGAGTAATTCGTAATAACTTTACTTGTGGAAATGATAATCCAAAAAAAAAAATAGTCAAATGTCTCCTTAACGATATCGAGAATTGAATGTTTAGAACTTTCTGAAAATTAAGAGAAGACAATTGAGAAATTCTGAATAGTAAAAATAGTAAAAAGTAAAAAATTGAATCTTCAAAAAAAATAGTAAAAAGTAAAAATTGTGAATCTTCAAAAAAAAAAATTTAATTACATCCTTCACCTTTAGACAATCAATCAGTAAATAAATATTCTTCGACTACTTCTTCGCATTTATATCGGACTAAGAGAATTGTAGGAGAACGTTCGATCCACAATGACTTCACCTTCCTCTTTCGATGTAATAATCTAACATCTCTGATAATCTCATCATACATCACTGTCCCCTAACTCGGTAACAAGGAAAATGCTACAAATAAGGAGGGTTAGAGATTGAAAAGATTTGAGAGAGTATTGCTAAAACGTTGATAAAATAAAAAAAATGCAATAATTTGGTGTAGCATAGATTAGCGAAATATGTTGCAATCAGAGATTGAGAAACTCTATAATTATTATGTAAATATACGATAGGAGCATAAGAAAATGATTTAAAAGGATGGGACAGTTAAAGAAATGTTAGATAGTGATGAGAAATCTGAGAGCCAGAATACATGCAAAATAGATGGGTCTTGCAACGATCGTCGATATCCTGTATTAAAGCGTTTTTCAAATGTGGTATTTTTGTGAAAAGTTTTGCTTTCATTGTCTTAAGGGGAGTGTCATATTGTTCGGTTTCGGTGACACTATTAGCAAGCTAAGCGAGCGCAATGTTTATTTTGATATTATTTGAATGGTTTCGTTGGGAATTAATTATATCAATGCGGCAGTTGACGAATTGACGTAAAATAAAATGAAATGCTAGTGAAGTAGCATATGTTATAGATATTACTGGCGATGAGTGTTTTTCCTCGCGATTTTGCATGATGTTTATATTAATACGTCACAAATTTGCAGTCAAGATAGAAACTTGAGATCGATATTTAAAAATAAGTATACACTGAGGCATAAAAGTACCAGAATGTTTGTTCTTAGCTTTTTCCCATCTAAATATGCTAGATGAGAGTATCGTAACTTGTCATTTTCAAGCAACTGAACTGGAATATAGCTATAAAATTATTACTTCTGTAAAACATATGGCGCGAACTCGAACTGAGTTTTGAAATGAACTAATTTTTCGGTAATTTTATGAATTTCAGACTGCTATTTTTGGTAATGCAGTATTCTCTGAATGTTGTCTCAGCTAAAACAGATCTATTTCCAGAATCGCCATACTCTACGATTGCTGGAACTGTGGAGCATTTTCGCCCACTACTTCCTTGTTTTTGTCAAAAAATCCTCGAATTTATATTCCAGATAGTATGAAATCTATATAAAATGGAGCAATCAAAGCAGCCAGCGGAATATTACGCTGTACATATCCCGTCACCAGATGGTGGGATATCTAATGAAGGGGCCGTATTCGCAACCCTAAGAGAAGCATCCAGTTTTGCGAACACTCCAGAAAGTAAAGCAAAAGGTTAGACGTCCAAGATGTTATATGGAATATTAGAACTAAATCTACAACAAGAAATAACTTGAATATTATGTATAAACTATTTGTGAATTTTTTAGGTGCTCGTTTCAAGCGCTTTCAAAATGAGGAAGACGCAAAAAATTACGCCAAAAATGGTGATATGTTTTGCAAAAGCCCTGAAATATCAGTCGGAAGTCAGCCTACAGGAGAACCGGGTTCATCTTTTCCGTCCGTTTCTCGAATTATGCTCAATCGTTTGAAAAAGTCAATAGAATTAAAGGTACGTGATTATATGTTGTATGAATTTAGGAAGATTCATCGTCGACAGTTTCTCTCGTGATCTTCTATTTAATCTCACCACATTTTCCGCTGTTTTCTATTTTAAAAAGAGATTGCCATTTAGGATGATGGATTATTCTCGGAAATGGTTTTCCAGAATCCTCGTTATTTAATTAACATAGGAAGTGACACGCCAACAATCGTAGTCGAAGGTTTTCGTTATAATGCTATGCATCTGGCTGCCAAAGTTGGCAATTTATACGTTGCTAAATACGTTCTGCATCTTATCTGCGATAGTGAAGCATTACTTGCTTTATATGGTTTGTGAATGGATTTTAATAATTTTTGGATTTCTCTTGTAAAAAATTCCTTGATGAATTTTTTTTAATCCATGTCTCCTTTTGAGAGCTATTGTTAAAGAGCTGAAAATTTCGTGGATGCTTACCCAAAGATCACAAAAAGCATATATCATCTTTTTCGGCTTTCATAACATAAAACTAATTTAATGTTTAAGGGACGTCGGAAGATGATGTTAGAATGCGCTCACGTATACTTCTGGATTGTTACCTTAATATGCCGGACAAAGGTGCACACGATACACCATTACATTTTGCATCTAAATTTGGACATTATGATCTTGTTGAACTCTTTCTGAGTTACAACTTGTGTCAGAAAAGTCCCATAAACAAGTAAGCGAATATAAATTGTTTCTTAAGTTGTTTAATTTCTTCCAGATTTTAAGCAGAAGTTTATAAAAAGCACTAAGTTCGCTACTGAAATCTGTATTTATCTCTTTAAATTTTCTTCATCATCGTTATCAGAGGAAAAGAAAACTTTAGATGATAGTCTACACAAGTACAAGGACTTGGGATTAGTTTTTTTTCCAAAGTTTTATGCACAAATTGATTCTTGTTGATATTTAAATTGAATTCGCTTAAAAGTCTAGAAATTTAGGATGGGTTTAACTCCTGCTGAAATTTGTTGCACGAGATATGGTGGCCGTGATAAGGAAAATCTCCTTGGTTCAATGTTGCCACTTTTCGTTTCTTTCTTTGTTGCACTTTATCGTCCAACGGATAATTATTATTCAATAACTATCCAACTTCTCGGTATAGTTTTCGAAGTTTTGTTAGTTCTTTCGGCTTATGTTAAAACATCATTCCTATTGCTGTAGAATGCTGATATGTTAGCAATGAGGACAATATATATCTTTTTGTTAGATCGCTATTAATAAATTTACGCTTCTTTTTTACTCCATGCGACGACCGGACACGCTGCAACTTTTGATTTACAGATGAAGTACCGCCTAATACACTTCCAAATGATACACCTGGACCCTCTGTATGCAAGTCAACTTTGGAAACATGTGAACTTGCAGCTTACGCTGGTAATTCTTGTTAAAAACTGGACGTCTTTTTTTTGTTTTATTAGTTTTAATGTTAACACGAAATAGACAAAGCGTGGGCCTTGTAGATTCCTGTTCATCGGTAAGAAAGAGGATGTGAAACAGGATAGAAATCTAATCACATTTAAGAGGCCCGAGAAACAAGACGTAAACAATAAAATGTTATAAAAAATTTATATGCCAGTTGTCTTTATACATTTAGTTTCCAGTTTGTAGCCGTGGTAAATTATTTAAGGACCATTCTCTGATAGAGCTATAGCACAGAAATTTTGTGAAACATGGAAAACCGAGGAAAAAGATTGTCGTAGATCGTATCCTCGGAAAGGCGCTGAACGTATTGGGCGACGTCTTGCTAATGAATACCAAATAATTTGGATGGAGCGCTGGAGTTTTTGCAATAAACTGCTTGATTTTCAGTCTTGCGCAGGTCTATTGTACTCTTTCTCAATCGAGTTTTAAATTCTTTTCTTAAAGAAAAAAAAAACCACAGTATTATATAAAACAAGATTCTTTCTAGACCGGAAGATTAGCTGAATTTTCATTGCAGTGACAAAAAATATGACTCTGTTTTGAAACCTTGATTTTTATTATTCATTACTGCAGGACTTGAGGAATTAAATCGCTATCTTGTGAACATCAGATTGAATCCACCGCCTTATTCAGTTTGCGTTGTCACTTTCCGCCACGATGACGACTCCATAGTTTTTTCGGATGCCTCTGATGTCATGTTTGTAAGGGATCAAGGAAGTGAAAACGACGGATCTGGGACCGATGATTCACATGCCACACCACTTGGTGGAATAAGAGACAAGTAAGTCTTTCAGCAGTTTTATTTTCTGGGACTCTAAAATATCCCTCGCATCTAGTTCTTAACTGTTACGTTCTTTGCAATAATGAAAGGCTAATGTGGCACATTTAGTTACCACGGATGCTTCATTTTTCAAAATAAGAAAAGGTAGCTAATTTATATAACCTTATTTTTCCTATTTTATTTCAAAAATTATCACCTTGTTTTTCTCATTTTATTTCAAAGAAAAATTGTATATGGTTGCATAAATTTCTGCTAGCTCAGAATTTCACGTAATACTTATAGCGGGTCAGTCGTGGATACGAACAATGACCACTTATATTGGTAGAGTATTTTTTTTACTTTTTGTGTCTGCGTGCTTTTCCCCTCTTTGCTTTCCATAAGTAAAACTCAAGTTCATTTTAGTAAATATGAATTTACTGAATTTTATTTCTATTTTCAAGTTTTCATGATTAATTGTTTTAAAAAGCTTCTGACATTCTTCAAAACAGATATAGTTATTTACAACTTTTTCTCTTTTCTTTTTTAATGACTGTAACTTTCACTTTCATCAATCTGTACCTATCTTATCCATACATCAGTTAGAAGTATTCTCGATCCAGAGTTACTTTTGTTGTTAATACCTAAAATTTGTTCAAAAATTCTTCTGCAAAATCTATAGGTGTTGTTTGCTCTTTCAATATTTTCTGCTTATAGGAACTGTTTTCCGAAACTAATCCATAGTGTTTGCTTTTTTTTGAGTTTTTGTGCTTTGCAAACTTCTTTGCTTTCATGTATTAAAAAGATTAGGTAAAAAGTGAAACATTTTAAAAGAACTCAGTAAAATTTTAGGTTGGAAAATCTTCATTTGGACTCATCATCATCATCAGCTGACATAGTTTTGGATTCGGGCGATTATTCATCTGAAGACGATGTTGTTGTCGTAGATAAGCTTGTAGTTTCCGAATCAATGTTGTCTTCAGACACTTCATCTGCTCAACAGGAACAGACTAGCAGTAGTGACGGTCAAAGTGACTGTGTTGATTTTGATTATTATACACCACCAACGTCGCCAGAGCCGATCTATATTTATGAAGGGATTCCATCGAAGGATGATGAGGAACTAGCAATTGCGCTCTCTTTGGTAAATTATTGTACGCAGTAATTATGTAAAGAATACATTATGAATAAGAAAGGATGCGGGAGAGATTTGATTTTCTGAAAATTGACCTGTTATCCTTTTTCTTTAGACTCATTTGACGAAGGATGCATATTTATTGATTCCGGTATATAATTTTCGTGCATATATTTGTTATCAGTTATTCTTTGCTGCACGCTAAATTGAGATCATTATTCCTAGTGAACATATATCGTGTTTGGAATTATAGTCCATAAACGATCTATTAATAACTTATAAGACTGGAATATATCGTGGGAGCTATCTGACTGTTTAGTGATATCTCTAACTTTAGAACCTGTTGGATACGCTCTATTGAATATAAAATAATGTCAACCATTTCATTTAATCAGTATCAATTTTATGACTAGGCCAATATTGTAGTTTTACTTTACTATTCCGAAACTTATATTCACGTGTACTTTAGGTTACCTAGTCATTTTTACTGTCGGATTTCATCTTTTTCAAAATCGCTTTTAATTAAGGTCGACCCGCAACTGATTCAACGTTATGGTGCTGTTGCCGAATATGTGCGACATTTAAACAGCATTCCGGAATCGGAGCGTTCCCAGTGGCCATTCACTGATTCACCACGTGCCAAAAAACGCAGAATGTAAATTTAAAGCGATGTTTCAAACGGATTGCATTGGCTAAAAAGATTTTTTCCGCAATTACTCTCTCACTTTTAACTTCTCTTTGAACGATATTTCGAAGTTTTACATATCAAGTAGTGTGAATGAATGGAAAAACTGTTCTCTATATTAATGTAATGTTTTTAAGGTGTGTGCCGTCACTTCAGATGCATCTGAACTGCTAATTTGGTAATCATGTTTGAATTTTTACGCTATCCAAATATGCCTTTGTATCTGTGTCCTGTACATACTTAATATTAATTTTGAAGGAGAATTCAAGATTGTGGGAATACAGTTATTCATTTAATAGATAAAAAAATTGATAGGAATCAAGTTAGTATGGCTAAAATTGGCTTTGCTATATAATCTTTAAACATTGGGAATAGATAAGTAAGTAGCTATAAAATAATTTGTCATTACTTTGTTCCGGAGTATTTGACACTTTATCAGGCACGAAAAGCTCATGCAGATGAATCAATGAATCTCATTAGTTACGGTTTGAATTATTTTGGGTCATATTTTCATTGTAATGAAAAGGCTTTTATCTAACTGCTCTTTGGGAATGGATAACTGTAATTTAAAGTGTTTTGATTCAAACTGTGAACAAAATGATTTGATCGATATTCCATCTGATATGTGCTTTTATGTTCTGTAAAAAAGTCAAATCTGTTTCTCTAATGTGCCATGTAAAATTCTACTACTTAATATCCATCCATCTCAGAGGCGTTCAATTCAATATTCAATGTGGACCATTTCGGCTCGTCTGTGTCTTCCTCAGCCTTACGGCATTAGTTGGCATTGTGCTATATTATTTGTAATCTTATTTGGATTCATTTACCAAAAATAAATGTCTTCATAAAGTTAAGATCCGCAGATTTTAAATATTGTGAAATGATTACCAAATGCTCAGATGTACAGGAGAAAAAAGGCGTTTCAGTATTATTGATCGACAAATAATGTAGAAGAAGATTGCAGGCGCTATATAACCGGATGAAATGTTCTTATTGATGTAGCATTTCAATGTATCTCACTACCTAATTGGTCTTGTCTGTCAGGAACTTAGATCAAAGATTAACATTACTTTTCTCAGTACATAATGATTGTTGTTGTCCCTAAACATCGAGGTAAAAATGCTTTGCTAGGAAAGATCCAAGATATTGGACCTTCACTGCAATAGTGTGTGATGTAGAAAATCACGAAGTCTTAAGAATTCTTCAGAAGTTATTCTGAACTGTACGCTATGTTTGATTACAAAAGATGAGAGGCTAAGAGGTATAAAGTGAATTTGTTTCAAATTTATAGATGAGAGAGACGGAAAAAAGAACAAGCATGTGGAGGATGGATGAGAACTGGAGAAGTGGCTTTCCATTCTCTATGTAAAAAATACTTCCACACATCGATTACTTACTTATATAGTCTTCTTCTCAACTTTCACTCCTAACGAAATCCTGCCTATCCAAATGCTATTTATAATTTCCACAAAATAAAGTAAATCTTCTTATTAATCTTTAAGCTGAATAATTTAATGGATAAAATTGAAAGTTTTTAAAAATTTACAAGCACTTCAGGGACTCGTGAAATCGATGTGGCTTAGGCAATTTAGCATTTTATATGTTGAAACGAAAAATATTATTTCCGTTTCACTGTTCTTTTTATATGCTTCAAGAATGTAACCGTTGAAATGTAGTTGTTTACGTTGTTTATTGCTAAATTTTTTAGGATTAGAATTTTTTTTTTTGGGAGTAGAAAAAAAAAGAAAGAAAATTGCTTCCCTTCATCTTCGAAAAAGAAAGAGTTTTAAAACAGTTTTAAGTTAAAATTGATCAAGTAGTGATCAAATTTGATCTAATTAAAAAGGTAACTTTGCTTAATGGAAGTGTTTAAGGATTTAATTTTTCATCTATGAAATTTATAGTGCTACCATTTCATACATTAATTATTTTAATTATTAAGCAATGTTGGAGCAAAATTTTGCTATTATCACATCAGATATGAATGTCAATAACAAGTGTTTTCGAGCTTCAATAATAACAATAATTAAAAATAGGAAATTGAATGCATGTTTATTAGCTAAAGTCGATAGCAATGACAAATTTTTGGAATGAAATTATGGGTTTGCTGTAGTAGTAGGAGAATGATGAACAAAGCAGGCATTAAGGTTTTCATTGATAAATCTTATTTTTAGAATAGACAACTATTCTAACCCACTTTTCAACTCACTGATTGCTTATTGATTATCTATCTTCTCCTACGCATTTCCATTCATTTCGTTTTTTGGCAGAATGAGGAGGAAAGGAAGGTTTGATACATTTATCAAACTAAACTTAATAAGGAAGAAAATTTTCTTTTCTTCTCTTATTTCTCATCATATAGTTTATCTTTTCTTTTTTTAATTTTAAATTATTTTTTCTTATTCATCTAGGTTGTTTGCTTAAATTATATCCATTTGCATTACATATTGCTGATAAAAATTTTTAAGGAATGTGTAATAAAATAATATTGCGTGTTATGTATACTAATTAACAAATTTGATTTCATTTCTCTTCCAAATCTTTTCCCTATTCGTCAAAGGTTTTCTTTACTATCTGAATTATATTCGCTCCAACATCTCTCCATTTTTTTCTTTTTTTGTTTTTGATATTATTTTTAGAAATTTCATTAACAGTCTAACCATTGTACAGTTAGAGATTATTCATGTACAAATTTTCATTCGCTGAAAATCTAGTTTTTCAATCGGAGAATTAATTAGAAATGATTTTAATTTAAACTATTGGAATGAATAATTTGCAGTTTGATAATTTTTATTTAAGACTCAATTGTCTTAACTCTTGAAAGGTCACACTTATATCTTGATTAAAATAACTTTTCAGCTAAATGAATTAATTTTAATTATTTTGTTCGAAAATAGCATTAATCTAAATGTTTGAATGATAATTTCTTGAAATTCATTTGAAATCTTAGGTTTTTTAGAAAAAAATAAAAAGAAAGAAATAAAAAATAATTTTCTTTTTAAGTGTGAAGGTAAAAATAAACCCATATCAATTGTTAAGCTAAATTAACTAGGAGAAAGCGACAAATTAAACCGAATTCTTTTCGGCTGTGTGCTTCTAAAATCGTTCCTTTAAACTGATTCTCTCTTAGAATACCAGTGTGTCATACTAAAATTTACTCAAATATCATCAAAGGTGTGACAATGGTACCAAATCATTTAAGCATTACTCACTAGTTCAGTCTCATTGGAGACTATCATTCGGGTTTGAATTTAATTTCAGTTTTTTAAAACCGTGAATGATAGAATAAGTTGGTAATGGAATAGTGTGGAACTTTATTGATTCACACTTTTGAAAGTGAATTTAAAGCTCTTTGTAAGGAAAGCGAAATTGACGGACCAATTTCATATCTTACAGCAGAGTTGCGTGATTTAGTCATGTTATTTATATATTAGACATTAAAAATGTTCTTTAAATATTCCAAAACATTATCTCTCTAATATTTCTAAACTTTTAAAATAATATTAAAATAACTTGAAATACGACTTTTATTAAATTTTCTCCTGTTGTGCGATTCATTTCCCAATCGATTATTAATTGTTTTTAAAAATAAATCGATGCTTTTTGAGATATGAAAAAGCCATTCCAAGCTGTCAGATAGCTTTTTTTCTTTTTTATTTTAAAAGGCAATCAAACAATTGCTTATTTTAAAGTCATTTGTTCCTTCAAAAATGATGGAATGGGATATAACCAAGAAAAGACTATTATCCAATACAGAAAATTTATTTCTTCAGCTTTATGGCAACACATATTCCTACGCGCTTCATTTCAGATTTATTTTCCATTTTTCCTTCAACATCATCAAATTTCAGGAAAAAAAATATCAGAGATAAATTTTGCAATGAACATTAGTTATAATCTTGAAGAAAGGGATCAAGAAATAGCTTAAATCAAATAAGTGAATAATTGGGATTATTCTAGCTTAAACGTAAAAGAAGTTAATTACTAACTAATAATTAATAGTTGTGACACAAGCCAAAAAATAACAAGCGTAAATACACTGTATCCATATTTCCACGGATATGATGTACTTGCGCCTGCATATATTCATTTTCTATCTGTCATTTTCATGAAACACTCTCATTATTTAGCTATTTTGATTTTTTTTTTTTAAATAACTAATCGTATTCTTTGCATTTGAAAGCAAATCAAAAAAAAATTTTATTTCTGCTACATAATGAGCAGTGTGCAATAAATAGCTATGAAATGTTTCTTTCGGAACAATAATACTCCATTTTGTTTAAATGCCACTGCTCCACTGATAGAAATAGAAATGCTGTACAAACCAAAAAATAACACCGTATCCATATTCCTGATAGCATATATTCACTTACTACCTGTCATTTCCATGGATGACAGACAGTAAATGAATATATGCTATCGGGAATGTGAATACGATGTAATTACACTTTTTTAATTATTTTGAAATTTTTTTTAATGCAACTAATAGAAATGTGGTATAAACTAAGTAAGAAAATGACAGATAATAATAGAAACCATCATGCACTGAATATCCTCAAGTTTTGGTTTTTGTATAAGTTTGCTAATACTTTATTTGTTTTACTGATTTATTGAATTTCATCTTTTCTATCAAATTCCTTTCTTTTTGCCGCCACTTTCCTTTATTAGATTCATTATATTTAAATCAAAAATTTTGTAAGTATTTTTAGCTCTCAGTTATTAGAATTTTATTGTAAGTTGATATTAGAGAGTGTAATTACAGATATATTTGCCATATGTAAGATCTTTTCTGTTTTAAATCGTAAATAGTCCATGTTAATAAGACTATAAGTGAACGTTAAGTTAAATCGAGAAAATTCAAAATTTCATGAACAGCGATAGGTATTGATTTTAATAATGTATAGATTTAAAAGTGAAAAAAAATTTTATAGGTAAAGTGTAAAAAAATAAAGTTAAATAGATTGCCAATTGGACCTAAAAAAATTTGTCAAGATAACTATTAGCATGGAAATATAATTCCTTTATGATTCATTTTAGGCGATTTGACTTTTGAAAAAAAATACGTATTCTGGAATTTGCAAGATCGTAGGATTAAATCAACACGTGTAGAATTGTTTTTAAATTCAAAATTGTCATACTTTTGAGCTTTTTTTTTCTTTTTTAACATGTCAGAATATTTAAAAAAAAATTAATTGTGATGATTAATCTATTAAGTAAATTACAATCATGATTATAAGGATGAACTTTTGAGGATAGTGAAAGATGAAATAAGCTAAGTTAAAATACATTCGCTTAATACATAGACATACACATATATAATTTATTCAAAGAAATATATAAACTAGAAGTCATTCTAAAAACGTGGAAAGATTTGTTGGACATTTTACTAGCTCGTAAAAAAGAAAAAAAAATGGGCAATCATCAATGACAGCTATTTGATATAAGCCCATTAGGGATTTTCTTTTGACAGCGATTCGAAATTACATATTTGTCTTATTCTTAGTCTTCCTGTTTGATAGAATTCTTCGTTGTAATATAAATTTAGCTATTTTTTGCTTTGTTTTCGCTATCATCTAACTCATTTCTCAATTCAATGCCTTTTTTTCTAAAATTTAGATAATTTTTTTTTTTGGCTTTCAGGTTTTTGACGAATATTTCTATGATAGGAAAAGTGAGCCATTGTAACCGACACAGCTAGCTGAAAATACCGAATTGGAGAAGTAGTAAATAAAAGAGGAGAAGAAACAATGGAAAGTATATCTAGCGGTGTCAACTTTCTCAGGCGTCGGTTTAGCTCTCAGGATATTGCAGAAGATGACAAGACGATGTCCACTTCATCTCTTAGTGGACGTGGCCCACAACAACAAAAACATTATCAACAGCATTCCTCCAACACTTCATCACAAATCCAGAATGGACCACCTAATAGTTTCTCATTGGCTGGTCTTGCCAACAAAGTCTCCAGTGCTATAAGGTCAGCTTTTAAATTATACATTTAGAATTCGATAATAAAGAGAAAATTCATCATAGCCAACATTAATAGGAATTATTGTTGGTATCGATATGCTTATTGATAAAACAGCAGGAATGATTAAAAAAATTTTTATGATAATATAAAAGAGAAAAGGATTCGAAATGAATGCGTTACAATTTGCAGACGTTTATAATATTACAGATAGGATATAGAATGAAACTAAGAAAAAGATAGTAGTCCAATTAAATTTAAATAATATAGAAATAAAATAAAGGAAATAAATTTGCATAATGAATTTAATTACTATTACTATTGTTATCATTTACTGTTGTTATCAACGATTCCAATGATTGGAATGATTGATTTAATAGTTCATATGAAGAAGCATGGAGAAAATTGGTGATCCGTTTGTCGAAGATAGAATTTTGAAATGATCATTCCAGGATCTTAAGTGTTGAGAATATATTCTTGAGAAAGATTATTTCGTTGAAGACAAAACCAGGAATAAGTTTGATTTTTTTGAGATATAGAAAAAACAATAGGAGATGGGTGAGGCCTTGTTTTTTTTCTTTTTTTTGATAACTATTTCCAAAATCTCGTGGGTATTAGAATTAGACTAAAAAGAAGATGACTATGATTGTAATACTAAAAGAATCGAATTTTTTCTTTTAGTGCTCCAACTTCACCATCCAAGCAATCTATGTATTCACAAGTTCAAGGTATAACCAAAAATCTGATGCAAGCAGCCACAAATGCAGCATCGTACATTCAGGGACCACATAAATGCATACTGATTATTGATGACCGACATATCGACTGGTAAGTTACTATTTGTCTGAGAGTTGAGATATTTATTAGTCAGTTGCTATTTGCCTGATGTTCGGATATTCGTTATTATTTGTCTGCCATTCGAATACTTACTGGTTATTGAATCTCCACGTGCAGATGATTTGAGCAATGTTTCTGATAACTTAAATTTATCACATTTATATTTTCAGGGGTAAATATTTCCGCAACAATCGTACTGGTTGGCAACTGCGAATTGAACAGGTATTTGATTACAGTATTAATCATATAAACAAGAGAGCCTAGGCAGAGTGATCAAAGGTTGATGGACCATTGCAATTTCGGTGTTATCCACCAAATGTGATTTTTAGCTCCAAGTTGATTTCAGCGTTACGCATAAATCCATCAAAAACTCCACGTATTTTTTTTAAAATTACTTTGTTTTGTAAGACACTAACCTTTGGTTTCATTTAGTTAATTTCTAATGGAGAATTAAAAAGTTTTAATTGTGATTAAAGTGAATTTCATTTCCAGGCTCCGTTCTCAGAAATACATGTCTGCTGTCATTCTAATCGTAAGTGTACAGTGGATATTTTGGAATCAGGAAAAGAACACAGGTATTTTTCACGAAAATTGTTGAAAAATTTTCTTTTCTTAGCTTTATTTAATTACATGTTTTTTTTCCATACTCTGCTGAGTAACTGTTTAAATGACAAACATGACAAATTTTTAAAATTTTTCAAAAAGCTTGTTGATTAATATGCTGCATCCTCTCATTGTTAAATTTATATAAAAAGTATATCGATACTGCCTAATGCCATAATTTAGCTTGAAGTTTAATCTTGTTTATGCAGATTGAATGTTGAATAAAAAAGCCATCAACGGGAAAGTAAAAGTAATGTAAATCGAAGTATTCATGATTAGAATATTTAGAATTAAGTGATCACAAATTTTATGATATTTCAATTTCCACAAATTTATTTTTTTCAGAAGAATGCAGCCAGATTTTGTTTTGTTCCGGCAAAATGCAAACAGTGAAAAGGGTGATTATACTAATATCGCTTTAGCATTGCTGAAAGGAGGTGTGCAAACTCTGAATAATCCTGAAAGTGTACGGATATTTTTAAACAAAAGTTGGATGGTAATAAGTTTTTATTATCCAACGCGATACGAGCAGTTTAAAAACTTAATGTTTCATATTTGGTAGTTAAAATTTGGAAAAAGTGATGTAATTTAAAAAAAAAGTGTGTGAAAAAAGTGATGTTTATTGAATGAATGACTTAGAAGTCGAGTCTCGACAAATATTTTCAACACTCATCTGTGGTGACAATTTTCTAGAAAACAACCATTCAGAAATGGAAGCAATGAAAGAAATAATTTCAGAAATATCTCTTAATTTTTAATAGATTTTCTGATTGCTAAAATATTATTACGTTTATTATTGGGAGAGAGGAGCAGTCGTATTTTAATTCTAATGTTTAATGAATGAAATTTTAGCTGACATCATTTACTATATTTCAGTTTAGTCGACTTCAACAAATTTGTGAAACCGCTGGACCAAATGTTATACCTCTGATCGAACAAATTTATTATCCATCATTTGATCATTTTGTGAGCTAAATTTTTTAAAAATTTATTTATTCTCATTATGTGATACAATAAATTTTTTGTCAAAAGTGTATTTTCAGAGTGTGCAACCTCGGTTTCCAATTGTAATACGTGTTGGGCATGGAACTCACGGACTTGGAAAGGCAAACTTTTTCAATCGTCTTTTTTTCTGATGAATTTGAAATTTCAGCAATATGTAGCAATATCTGCCATTTTTCTTGTTACTGTTTTACATGTAGATGAAAGTCGATGACGAAAATCATATGCTAGAAGTGGAAAATATGTTGCGAGCAATTAAACCTGTGGAAGTTTTTACTGAACTATTCATCGAAACAAAATATGATATACATTTACAGGTGGGAAAGAAGCATTTTAGTATGATGTATAGAAGTATTTTTATTATTTTGAAAAAATGCAGATTAAACCTTTGACTGCATGGAATTATCGAAAATGTTATTTTTCCATACATGCTTTGATTAATTAATGAGTTTTTGAAATCCTTAACTTTAGTGAGTGTATTCTTCTTAGAAAATTGGTGCAGAAACAAGAGCTTACATTCGTAAGGGTATATCAAATGATTGGAAGAGTAATGCTGGTTCTGCAATGTTGGAAAAAATTTCTCTCTCAAACAGGTAAAATATTTTGAGAATTATTAACTTTTCTTTAGAAGATTTTAAATTTATACTTCAAACTACTTTCAATTTAATTTTTTTTAAAATTTTTTTCAATTTAATTGCTTAAATACTAAAAAACACTAAAAAAAGTTATCGATAAATATTTGGCTCCAACTTTTCAGAGATTGAATAAAATAAATGATTGATAAGCTTAAAAAGATTTGCATTAATTATTGAAATTTCATATGAAATGAATTGATTGATGTAATATATGCAGATTTTCGGATATTGAATAATAAGTATCTTAAGATCAAAAAGATTTCAAAAATAATTATTTGAGGCAGAAACAATGGTTGACTACTATATCAGATGCATTCGGTGGACTGGAAGTATTCGGGATCGATATTTTAGTAGCAAAAGATGGAAGAGAGATAGTTTACGATGTGAATGATGTCATAACTTTACTTGGTGATACTCAAGAAGATGATCGCAGGGCTATTGCTGACCTTGTTCAAACACACATAATACAATCGTTAGTATTCGTTTTCTATCTTCTATTCCTTAAAAGTTTATGAAAGTAATTGGAAATGATTCGAGATAAGGTTAAATTGAAGTAATTAAGTTGAAATAAACTCAGATCATTTTGAGATTTTAGTAAAGTATTAATCTCTGAATAAATCAAAAATGTATGCTAAATCCTTAAATTTGAATGTCGCACACATGCTATTGTTCATAGTATTTCATTGGCCTTAAAACATAAATATCAAAAATTATTTACTGTATTTGACCAAATAAATTTAAAAATATTTTTTAAGCGCTCAACGCGCTGCGCAACAAATGGTAGCTTCAACACGTGTTGCTATGCCTCCGGTTCTACCACCACGTCCTCAATCAACAAATGTTTCACGATCCAATACCTTGGAAACAAATATGTCAGGTAATTTTTTTTGTATTTTAGAGTACATCCAAAGATTTTTGATTGTTCTGCTCATGCTTCTCAGAATTTTAAACTGATAAAAAATGGTAAAATAAAAAGTGTTCATGAAACTTCTTACTTTTCACGTTACTTAATAATAATGATAGATAATAACTTAAATTAAATTTAAAATTTATTTCAAAAATACGTGGATTGAATTTCGTGTACCAAAGATTTCACACATGTTTTGAAGGTGAAGCTACAGTGAATGTTGATGATAAATTGGGCCGAAAAAGTTCTCTTGGCCAAAAAGCAGGACAACCGCCACGGCCAATAAGACAACCAAGTAAGCAAGGGAAAGAACCACCAGGAAGCAGTTCACAGCAACCGCAACATCAGGATGATACGATGGGTCAGCTGAAACGTACATTTGCCGGTATTTTCGGTGAAGTTCAGTGATTTCTTATTTATTTTTTTATCTCTCTGCACAAATTTTCCAGTCATTTTAATTTTTAATGGTGCAAGAGGCTTTTTTGGCGTATTATCTCTTGATTTTTTTTATTACTTCCGTTATCATTCCACTATTGTAGTTAATTCATTTGAAGAAGAGTCATAATTTAAACTATTAAGACTAAAAAAATAATGCTTGGTTAATAGAGTGTTTGGCTATTACCGCTTGTAAGTTAATTTTTAGCTAATCGAGAATAGCCTAACTTTAAACATAGCGCTTCTCATTTCATTTTTCCCTGCGTTACTTTTTTTTCTCGATGATTAGAAAAAATAGCTCAGGATCGTGGAATAAAAAGTGAATTCCAAAGCGTAAGTTAAAAATTCTTTACTCAATTCACTACATTTGATGAGGAAATCAATGCTTGCATTCCTTTGTTCATTAGAGCAATTTCATAATGGATTGAAAAAATGAGTGTCGGCTGATTTCAGTTCTTTTTCACCGATTTCAAGTTTTCTATGAGTTATAGTAAAGCTAAATTTGTGCAATCTTGCTTGCTTAGTTTAAATTAATTGCAAAAAAGTAGGAAATGATTTATTTTTCAAAAACCTGCGAATCAATTCCTTAGTGATTTGGAAGTCTTTTTTGTCCTGATAACTCAACCATCAGCTAAAGCCGGATGAATCCACATTCCTATCTAGAAGGACTGAGATTGGAAGAAGTGTAGGTCAGACTAATGACTTCAGTAAGGCATAGGAAAATATGCTATTCAAACTAAAAAAACTCTCAGTGTTAAAAAATTCAGCTAAAAAAAAACAAATTATTAAGCGTAAAAATAAACCTTGCACGGAGTACAAAGATTATCATTGAAGTATTAATGCATTTTATTCTCATTAAATCTCATTTTCTTTCGTTTTTTTTTCTCTAATGTTTTCTCATTAATATTTGAAAAACTTCAGTAAATAATTACCGGTGAAAAAAACTTCTACTTTGCAGGAAAATAAAAAAAATTGTCGTTATGCTAGTAAAAAATTAATCACAAAAGGACTGCATTTCAATTTTTACCAATTTGCAAAATCTAAATTGTTGAGAAAGATTAATGATGATTCTGTACAATTGGTAATCGTCTCAGCAATCTTAAAAAATTATTTTTACATTATCTGATTATAAATTTTCTATGAAACTATGCTTCGATTTGGTACAGAACTTTTTTGTGCTATCAAAGAAAAAAAATCTTATTTCATAAGGTTTGAATTAAAAAAGGAAAGTAATCACAATTATTATGAAGATTATACGAAACAACATTTTTTATTTTATGTATAATGGAGAAGTATAGAATATATGAAATAAAAATGCATTATACGTATGCCAATTATTTTTAACACTGATAACGATTATTGCTTTTAGTGGAAGTATAAAACAGCATGAGCAAAAAGGATCAGATGAAATATTTTTTCATTCGAAGAAAAATGAAGAAATTGAAAAGTAAATATGAGGAAAGATTTTTCACTATAATTACACTATTCAATGTTCCACTTAAAATTCATATTGAAAAAAAAGTTTTTTTTCTCATTTGATTCGTGTATAAAAATGTCCCTTGACATTACGAGGGTGAGGAAGTAAAAAAATAGTTTTCCTAAATCAATAATATATAATTTCATAGATTCTGCAAATCGATTTCAATCTAATCTGAATTAAATATTGCTGATATCTCGTATTTTAATACTTAATGGATGATATGTGTGAGCAGTTAAAACGAATAGAAATTTTAGAAATTAACTTAGACTTTTTTTTAAAGCAAATGAAATAAATCAAATTTTCATCGAAGAAATTAATATAAGCATAAAATATATTGTTCATTTTTTTAGAGACTCAAAATTAAAACGTTTACATGAACCGAAATTCAAACAAATTTTTGGAACATATGGTGTTCAAAACTAAAACGCATTCCATTTGAACATAAACCAATTTCTGTTTTGCAAAAAAATTTCTAAAAATCTGATCAGTTGATCAATTATTAACACTTTACTTTTAAAATTTTCTGGAACAAACTCATATTCCATGCGCAAAACAATGCTTTAAGCAGCATATCACAAAATTATTGTAGTATATATATGCACGTCAAATTTTTTGGTTCATATAAGAGAAAATGCAAGTTTAAAAATTCAGCTTTTCCGTTTTTCCATTTGCTTCAGACTTTTAATTAAATTTCACTGTCGAAAAGATTTGAAATAAAATTTATAAAATTTACATAATTCATCATTAATGAAAATCATACAAATTCAGTTTCATTGGTCTATAAATTATTTGCAGTTTACTCTCTTAAGTATATGAAATTGCAATTCGGATGGCTTGCAATACTTGAAGCATTCCTCTCGATAAACGTATCAAAACTAAGCGATTGATGTACAATCGATTGTTGTCAAAATTGTTTTAGAAATTTGTTACTGAAGTTACACAATACTGCTATTTAAAAGATTGTCGAGAAGTCCCCTCACGCTAACTCCGACCGTAAGCCCTCCGTTTATAAATTTTTTACCTGAATTGAGGAGATTTTTGGTAATATAAACAAAAAAACTGCTTTTTTTATTCATAACATTAATAAACTTCATTTAATTACATCGATTTCTTATCATTAATAGTCAAAATGATTTTCGATAGAAGTTTGTTGGGAAACTGCTGGAAAATTTTCTATAATAAATCATATCATATGATCGTTCGATTACCGAGTCGCCAAATTTAAAAATAACTTTTCTTATTTAATTTTTACAAAAAATTTTCGAACCTTGGATTCAGTAAAATAAATTTGATCAATGGAATTCTCAGAGATAGCATTTTATACTTTTTTCATTCAAATGAATGTGAAATGAAAGCTATCCAATCATGCTAATATAGGCCAATTATTTCTCAACTTCATAACACCCGACCGTTGAATTAATTTCCATTAAGCGATTGATGATACATGCAATCGATTGATTTTAAAATTATTTTAAAAATTTGCCACTGAAGTTACACAATTCTGATAAGCCAAGCAATGAAACAAAAGCTACAAGATAAATTCAAGATTCTTATGAACAAAGCCTTTATATTAAATGCAAATTTGTTTTATCTCTGATGTTAAAAGAAAAAAAATTAAAAAATGAAAGTAAATCTTGGTGAATTTTGAGATGATAGTTTAATTTGAGGGCTGGCTTCTTAATCAGATGTAAAATGGAATATAATTTAATTTGTTTGAAAAAATTAGATTATTTATACATCAGACATAACCAAGAATTCTGGCTCAAAATATCTTTACGGTTTTTGATGCTACAATTTTTTGAAATGTTCTCGACAAACTTCTGAAAAATTTTAAGGGAACAATTGAAATAGCTATGGACCTGCGCATAATCGACCAATTGATTTCAACATATGTGCAACAGCTGTTCTGTAAAAGAGTCGATAGATGAAGATAGCATTGCTTTAAGGGTCGTATCTCCTCCATTTCATCGCCCATCGGCAACCGGGCTGAATTTTTTGTTGTTCACATTTTAACATTCGGCTGCTTAAAAGCAAGCTTTTCATTTCATTCATTCCTTCTTGGCTAGTCATTCTTGTGGAATGCCAATTTCAACTTATGATAATACCATTAAGAATGATATGGTATAGCATTATTGTCCATCTAATGGTATCAAATTCTCTATTTCGGACTATTTTTTACTCACTCTTAATGGGCCTTACCATGATTGATCCAGAATTCATGGGAAATGGAATGACAGATAGATCAATAAAAGTTTGAGAATATGCTTATAAAAGAATTTCTCTTGCTTCATTAGAGCTGTTCGACTTCTCATCCTGTCGAATCATAGCAGAAACGGTTATGTTAGAACGCATCGCGCCAACCCAAAAATATTTGCCTCGATTGCTGCTGTTGGGTATCGACATCCCCTCTTTTCTTATTACTTCATTTAACCTCTGACCTCTTGCACAATCACTAACAGTCGCTAAGACTGTGTAACACCCACCAATTTTTTCCCTTATTCCCACTCCGACATCGCTTTTCACTGGCCGTATGTTTTAGACTGACGACAAGTTTGTCTAGGAGTGTTTTTTTAAAAATTCTATTAAAAAGAAAAACTTTTCTGGCGGCATGTATCGACTTTCTTTTTGATTTTCAGTAATTTTTCTCTTTTGGATGCATTAATTAGTCGTAAATGTGAGTGTAATTTTCTGAGATTTTGATCAAGAAAAATATGTACAAAAGTGGAATGAGATTGGAAATATTCTTTGTTTTTCAAATGTTGAATATTCAGGTGTAAGCGTTAAAATGATGGCTAAGATTGTTGTTCTCACTGCAATGATTATGCTCACTGCTGCTTATAAGGAATTCATACTGAAGGAAAATAAAACACCGAAAGAGATTCGAATTTCCCATACAAACTCATTTAACGGCACTTGTAGTGAATGTAAAATGGTTAGGTTTTTGAAGTATTTCAGGTTTGATTCAGTTTATTTCTCTTTTAAATAATTCATTTTAAAATTTTTCATTCGAAATTTTAGCTTATTAACCGTTTTGCGGAAGCAATCAAAAATCCAAAAAAGATAGCTGAACTGAAAGATTTATTGCGCATACTTTGCCATGAGACATCATATGAAGACGAATGTCGTCTGGTGGTTAATCAATTGGATCATTTTATCGAGAAGTTGGAGCCATATTTGGTTTAATTTTCTTCAAATTACTTTTTAAATAATTGTGCTTTTTAATAGAATTATAAAGGCAATCAGTGCAATACATCTCTCGGTGATAGCACTATAGATACACTGTAAGCATGCAGAGATCTTTAATGAATTCTAAAGAGTTAATTGTGAATCATCTCCGTTTATCTGTCTAAACTGCCAGCAAAAATCGATTAGTCTTATTTTTGCAGCTATATGTTTTGGGTCAAGGTTAGCGAAAATTATTTTATTTTGATATTACTCAACTGTCAGTTTATCTATGTGAGATTTCGAGATTGTAAAGCTTATTTCGAAGAACTGAACTCATTTTTCTTAATTAGTTTGTAAAACATTTTTATATTCTATAAAACTTTGAATTGTACTTTAGAAAAATCCAGAAAAAGTTTGCCAGCATTTTCGCCTTTGTTCAAATCGGAAAATTGAGTATTTCCATCGAATAAATGTGATTTACGGAAGAAAAAATGCTGATGAAGACTCAGCGGTACTTTTTGCACTTCTTTAGAGCAAAACTGATTAATTATTGTATTGATATAAAATTCTGACGCTTAACTATAGAGATCAGATGATGCAGAATGCAAATGTACTTTCAAATTGAAGAGGACAGTTTGTTGTAAGACCAAATTTAGATAAGTTATCCATGCTGAAATTATTTTTTGACTTTTATGATGTTCCTGCAGAGTGATTTGATATGTGAAGAGTGTCAATTTGCGGCGCAGGAACTAAAACGTACGATAGAGGATGAAAAAATTCAACAGCGATTGAAACGATTCATTTCGGAGGAGATTTGTAGTCAGCTGGGTAGTTTGAGAGGAAAGGTATGCATTTGCTAAATTCTATTTAAAATTTTGCCGTTAGATTTTTTGAAATTTCAATTTTTTTAAAATACTTTAGAAAATTTATCTCTTCAGAATTTTTTCTTGAAATCTTGAACATTTTTAAATTTTGAATGCATTATGGAGTTTTATTTGGGTGAGCTTCTCTTATAGTGCGATCTGTTGCTTGAAGAATTTATGCCGGAACTTATGGAAGAACTTGATAAACTTTTACAAAATACGAAAACAGTAAGTTGGTTAATATTTATGACCGGGATATACTGACGTTCTGCAACAAGTGTTTCATGTTTTCTTGTGGTGATGTCTCAATTATCAGCCGTAGTTTATTGTCAGCTAATTTGATAGTAATGTCATAACGGAAGGTTATGCGTACATTTAGTATATTTTCTATTATATTTTCCGAATATCAAACTGGTTAAGATAGCGGTATATCACCTTAAACAAGAGTAGCATTTCTAAGTTGATAAAATATTCCCCTCTTTAAAATGATGATGACTATTGGACCCTTTATTCCATCGGAGAGAAATATATTGTTTTAGAAATAGTAATAATTTTAGATGAAAACTGGAGTTCTAAAAGTTTTCTGGAGTATCTGATAATTTTACAAAATTTTTCAGTTCTGTGCAGACATCGGTCTTTGCAAACATTTGATCGAGCCATTAACTGTACCGGGAGATAATTTTAATTCTCAAAAGGTTGGCATTTTTCGCATCAGAACTTTTTCTGACTTTAGATTCCAAGAAGAAATATTTTTCATTAAAAAATATGAATCTCTACTTATTTATTATAGCAGCACATTGTGTACTTCGTCCTTCATATTTCATATGCAGTATTGGTGCTTGCTACATTGGCATTTGCTTTAAAATTCTATTAAAACACTGATGAAAATACATAGCTAATCAAATTTCTGTCCTTGTTCAACATTTTCAATGTCCAAAAATAATTTTTTTTTCGAATACCTAAAATATTCAAAATTCAAGATAGATTAAAAATTTTTAATTGAAACTCAAATTTGACTACACTTCATGTATGTTTTACCACGAAGTAGTCGTATCCTATTCATTCTTGTCTCTTATCAAAGTTCATCACCACTCTTTCATGTCACAATTTTCGTATGTTATACCTCAGTACAAGATTTTGAAAAGCATTCAAGTGGAAATTTCCATTTCAGGGAAATAACAATAACACATTACGGATGGCGAATAGTTTTGTGAAACCCACGAATCAACTCACAACTGGAAGCATTTTGAGATGTTAGTTCTATTCTGGATTTGGATTTCTAACTTTATAGTTTTGTATGGTAACATAAAGCTAGAACTTCCTGCGATATCAAACTTTATTTATGAGATTTCTTCGTCGTAAATAATATTGTCTCTTCTTGTAGAACTAAAATATCTCCTTCGTCGACAGTTTATTGAAGCAGCTGCTCTGAGCAATTCGTTAGCTGCTTATATATTAACTATTAACTAGTACAATTCTTTGCTTATAATATCACCTAATATTGATAT
This sequence comes from Acanthocheilonema viteae, assembly GCA_900537255.1. NCBI lineage: Eukaryota > Metazoa > Nematoda > Chromadorea > Rhabditida > Onchocercidae > Acanthocheilonema > Acanthocheilonema viteae. Next base: position 20,317 of record UPTC01000147.1, on the reverse strand, counting down.
TTAAATGGAATTTTTCAGCAGAAAATCTTCAAGCGTGTGAAGCATGTCGAGATGCGCTGAGCAAAATAAAAGCACGATTAGTCGATTCAGTTTTCCAAAAAGTTTTGGAAAATATTTTATATCATAAATTTTGTCAAAAATTGCCCTACGAGAAAAGCCTTGTAAGTTTTCCCATTAAAATCATATTATGCGAACATTTCTATTCATTAATAAATAAATGGTGGACATTCGGATACTAAAGTATATAAAATTGCTTTCATTGATGGTTCATCTTCGCATGCGATTCTTTTTTGTATTCGAGTAATCGTACAAAGGTAATTTTACTAAAAAATAATAGTTTCTTTGTCCAAATATTTTCTTCAAAAAATTCAAATTTTGGCAAGGTCTTGTTGTCGTTAAAATCTTTTTTAATTTAGTGCGAAAACTTGACCATGACGTACATGCCGAAATTTCTAGCTTGGACAGTTGTCTACTTGAATCAGCATGATATTTGCAAGGTATTATTTAAAACTTCTTTGATATAGGTTATTGTTTTGATTTTTAGCATCTCCGGAAAGTGTGAAGGAATTAATAGTTGCTCCTAACTCGATTTCTATTAATGACAAGTGTAATTTCTCCTTTGTTTTTCAGTTTTTGGGGGCTTGCAAACACAAAGTATATAGGAACATTGAAGAACAATACAGATGAAATACCAAATTGATTGCTTCAGTTATTCTTATAATATGATGCATAAATTAAAGCACGTCTTTACACACTGTGCAGCGAAATATAGTCAGTGGCGCTGTGGTCTTTGAAATTGAACATAAGTGAAGTAAAATGGAAGATTTATATGGATAGGCAATTCTTAGTCCCTCGTCCCATCCAATCACATTTCATCATTCGCTTCACTTTCGTTTTTATTTGTCCAAGTTAGTTTTGTTGATGATATCATTAAACTTTAACATAACGTTAGAATTCAATGTTGACGAAATAAAATAAAAATCCTTTATTTTTAACAGAAGCAAAACAAAACTGGTACTGGTACAGTTATAACATCGTTACCTTTAACATAACGGTAGAATTCAATGTTGAGGAAATAAAATTCTGTTTTTAACAGAAGCAAAACAAAATTGATACTGATACTGATGGGTACACTGATAACATCGTTACTTTTAACATAACGGTAGAATTCAATGTCGAGGAAATAAATCTTTGTTTTTAACAGAAGAGAAACAAAACTGATGCTGATACTAACGAATATAATGATAACATCATTACACTTTAACATAACGGTAAATTCAATGTCGACGAAATAGAGTAAAAATCCTTCATTTTTAACAGAAGCAAGACAATGCTAACGAGTACAACTACATGGTGCTAGCGAATATAACACTGATTTTGTAGAAAAAAGATTTCTTTCACTAGAAGGATTCTTCGTCATCGTCGTCGTCGTCGTCTAGCTGATATGTACTTATAAGGGATCGACGAAGCGATGGCGTAACAAAGTAGCTTTCTTCCATTTCTCCACGACGACGGCGATACAGAACGAAACGCTCACCATCGTTAGCATCCGCTGAGCACCTTTGGTCATTCGCCCTAAATGGAAGATTTAATTCAATTGATTTCCTTCTCGTATCCTTTAACATTCAAATGATAAAATCTGCAAAGTAGCAAAAGAAAATTAACGGCAAAAGTAGTTCACATATTTTTAAAAATTCGAAACGTACCAGATCAGAGCTAATTTGTCACTTTCAAAATTAGCGATTGATCTTATATAATCAACGATCTGACGGCAAAGGACCGCTGCGCGCGCCAATGTCTTCTTGTACCCTAATTTGAAAATGTTCAATTGCATTTTTTTTAAAATATAAATACCATGTAGATAAAGTTTCGAGAGAATCGTGTGGTATTTCTACTGCTCACTCACTGCCTCACTTTTCAATGTTGTTCCATTAATTAATTTCAGTTAACGAATCACTCTTTTTCAACATTTGTTGATTGACTTGTGGATTTTTCAGAAAGTTCCTTTACAAAATCTGATAAGCAATAACTAACCTTGAGGTGCTATTTCTTGGAAGCTGAAACTTTTTGGTTTATGGTCAATTAGTCCTCGAACATGGAGGACGCTAATAATACGGTCAGCGCCCGAAAAAACCATATTGGGCCATTTCATTTGAAGGTTCTCGAACTAGAATTAAAAATTGTCAGAAAAAAATCCTAGAAAATCTGAAATTCTAGTAATTCAAAAAAAAGCATAATTTCATATACACAGATTAAAATGAGTCCACTAGATTTCAAGTTTTTCATCTTTAATTCTTAATTAGAATGCATGCAAATTAGCACGAAATTTGAACAGAACTGGCAAAGTATTACAACGAAGTACATACCGAGAAGCGCTGGGATGATCGGCACATTACTTCAATTGGCTTTTTTGGTGCCTCTGGCCTAAAATCAAAATTACATTCTTTTTTTCTATGAATCTATTTTAAAATTTATTTTGAATTAATGCTTTCTAAACTGCTCTCCCTCAGTGAATGAAAAACACGCATACACAAGTGGACCCTGAATCCCAACATGACTGTCATCGATTCTAAAAACAGGTTCTGGTTGATCAGTGAATACACCCATTTTTGACATTGATTCAATTGTATTCTCCAGTATCGGAAGGAACGGCTCTTTAGGAGACTGGTTAAAACTGTCTGAAATATCCAACAATTAAAATGAATTGAATAAAAAAGTGAAGGAACAGGATGAATAAAGTCATAAAGATTCTCTGAAGGATGAGATTATAGAAGTGTCGCAGAAATGAAGCAAGTATGTCAAAGAGAAATGGCAGAAGAGTTACAAATAGAAGAAAGGAGTTGAGAGGTAGCAGACGGAAATCATTCTGCTTATAAAACACTTTAGAAAGTGATGCTTCGTCAAAAATCTGCGAAAAATTTTCCTTTTTTAAGTTTTTTTTTTTTCGAATACAAATACAATATTTGATTTTTTATGCTTCTTTAATTATCGCACAAGAATAATAAATTAACTAATTACTTCGTTGCCAATTCATATCCGCGCGAATTCGTCCAATGGACGACGGTTCCGCTAAATCAACATTTTGTCGCACTATAACACTCATCGTACCGAATTCGCACAGTGATAGTTGCCGATAATCCGGAGTTGCACTTGAATACCAGGTTAAAAATTTTTGAACCTAATTTTTCTAAGTTTCTAATTTCCAAACTGGAGCTCTATACATGACTCATAATTCAAAAACTGTTGATGAGGTTTAAATATTTTGAGCTAAGACTGATGTAGAAACAAAGATGTATGTTCAGTCCCCCAGAAAAATTTTTGAAGTCTGCAAATTACTTGCTAACAGAGCATTTTTACATTTCTTCCTCACTAATTTTATTTATACTTGATTTAAATTTCATTATTGAATCTCTAAGATATAATGACTTACCGTCCAGTTAAAATGTCCAGAGCTCCTTGGAGATAAGTTTTGGAAGGGCGTGCATCGCCAAAAGGCATTTCCTCAATGATTATTAAATCTCCAATACGTTCAACATTAAAGCGATAAGAACGACGCTCATTGTCGATGAAACTACAAACAATATTTTAAAAATTTACAAAAAAAAACGAACTGTTACACTATTACTGATATGACCCAGCTAATGATCAATATGGGAAAATTTTTTCCTGACATATTTTCATAAATAATGCTTCTATGGTATTTTTTAGCAAGTCTAAACAAAAAGTTTTAATAAAGCTGATTTATTTCCGAAATGAAAAAAGAAGAAAAAGTTAGCAGGTGACAGAAAAAAAAGAGTAGTGGAAGCGATTTAAAATTACTCATAAAGTTCGATAATTCCTACAGCCATACAATAGGATTAATTCTAAGCATGATGAAATTTGAATTTTCAGCTTACAAAATAAGGAGGAAAAATATTAAGATGAAGAGAAAAATAGGAGGCAATACAAGTTTGAAATGCCTACCGACAAAGCGTCGTAAGGAAAGTCTTGGTGGTAATAATATCAAATTTCAAATTTGGACGCAAATAACGCATTACTGCAATTGGAACTTCCATCGAATATTCGTTTTCTATTACTGCACCTCGAGTTCGTCGACGATACTCCAGATTGCATGCTTCGCCCTTGAGATTTATTTCATCCTCGTCTGTAAAATTTGGGATTCTATCAAAATCCAATTTTAATGAGACTACCTATTTTGAAAGTTTTTAAAACTAAATCCTATACGATATTTTAATATCATTAGCTATTTCAATGAGAAAAAGCAAGCCTTCAATAATCGGTGCAATTCCATCGAATTGGATAATTTTTAGTTTATTGCAATTATGTCGGAGCAAAGAATAGTCAAAAAGAGGTTCCACTTTAAAATTTCTCAAAATATCCCCTGCACGTTCATCGTCACATTCGGCGATCTCATCTCGAGCAAACGTAGTTAATGGATTCAAGCGATCAAGATCTTGAAACATATAATAGCGATCCGATGCCGAAAATCGACTCATGATGATCCAAATCTTCCTTCGACTTGCAACAACCGCATCAACCGAAACAAAATTGTATGACTGAATTGCATCCGTTATAATGTGCTTATGTCTGACGTCTCAGTAACAAAAATTTGAATATACAAAAAAACAACCGTGGACTCAGTGGCAGTAGGGAGGGAAGGCAATTTACCTAATATGTAAATTATAAAATGCAGTGCGCGTAACACTGCAATGTTATTGTCAAATTTGTCATAGGCTTGGGCAGTTGATTGGTTCTAACTAGGTTACAGCTGTCAAGATTATTTCGTTTTTGGTACGGGCATGCTGCACTGCATTTTCCGTTTACTTACAGCTTTCGGATATATGTCCCGTCATCCTTCATCATCGGATATGAAGTCAGAAAAGTCACATGAACTTAACGGCACGGCAAAGCCCACCACAGATGTATCACAAAGTGAGAAAACAAAAGAGAGATATCAGATATCAGCTGCTCCTCATGATTTCCCGGGTACGTTATTCTACCAAAAAAAAGGATAGTACACTCCAATTTTTCCCATCATTTTTTTTTGTCTTTCTCAGTACATTTGTGTGTTTGCAGAAAAATTTTGAAAGGAAGTAAGAATTTGATATTTAAAAATTTGCTCAGGTAATACTAATTGTAGCTATATATCACGCACATCAAATGCCCCTTTATTCTCACGTATTCACTACGTGACTTCCCGTGGGAAAGTATCCTCTTCAATTACAATAATTCGCACATCAATCCTACGACTTCCATAAAGTCGTCAGCAAAACGTTACCGCGCAACTGTCCTGAAACGCGCCAATTATAAATTTTTCACAAGCTACATCGTCAAAGGTGGTTGATTGGTTTGCATTGGTTTGACAGTGTCAGAGATGGGTGGGTATGTTGGTGGGTGAGGGTGGGATGGGGTGTGTGGTGTCATTTGTGGGTTTCTTCATGTTTTTTGTTAGGAATGGTGATGTCAGTATTTTGAATACGGTTTTCTGAGTCATTACTGCTTTTCCGGCTCTTTCAATCCATAATTCTAGCTAAATAATGAGCTTTTCTGAGAGTGTTGTTTTGAGACGGTGTCATTTCATCCTTTATACAGATATACAGTTACCTATTGTTATCTTAGCTTAATTTCTCGAGATTCCGGAAATAGCGTTACTGATCTCCTACGCAGAAGTGTGGTCGGATGCAAGGAATATTTCTGAATGCAGAGTTCAGTGTTTTGTTCTGTCCTTCAATATGTCTTACTAATATTGCCTTACCAATGAATATGTCTTACTTATGTTTGCAGTATATATGGAGCTTAGGGTTGGTGGTCGTTTTCGACTTGGTCGCAAAATTGGCAGCGGTTCATTTGGTGACATCTATTTGGGTAAGAAATTTTATTCAAGATTTTCTTCCTTCACTTTAAGGATATCATAAGTAATATTTGCAACTAAGACTAGAATTCAATTTAGAAAATTCGTAGTGGTGAGGAGCATAGATTTATTCTTTATTGACTTCCTCATATTTAACTGTTAGGAACGGAATAAATCAATTTTATTTTCACTTTCGTTTTTATTTTTCGAATTGATCTGTCTGTTGTTTTACAGGCCAAAATATCGTAACACAGGAGGAGGTAGCAATCAAGTTGGAATGCGTAAAAACTAAACATCCACAGCTGCACATCGAGGCTAGATTATATAAACTAATGAGTGGAGGAATAGGTATTCCACAGGTAAGGGTTGTTCATGTTATTCCATTTGTAGTTCAATCGATTTTTTGCTCTTGAGCAATTTTCATAAATTAAGATAATTGTTTGATAATAGTCTTGTTCTTGACACGGCTTAATTCGACTTCTTCAATTAAATTTGCTTTAATAATAGCTATATTTCATGAGAAAATATGCAGTTACATGTACGAACTTCTTACGATACATTAATTAACTCCGATTGTGTGGATTAGATAATTTATTTTCTGTTTATGAAAAAGAAGTCGATGGTATTTCAGCTTGAGAAAAAATTTTCAAAATTGTTAGCAGTCAGTAATTGCCTAAAGCGAGCATTTTTTAAGGTGAAGTGGTGTGGTTACGAAGGCGAATACAATGTTATGGTAATGGAGCTGTTGGGACCATCTTTGGAAGATTTATTTAATTTTTGCTCTCGAAAATTCACTCTAAAAACCGTACTGCTTTTAGCTGACCAAATGGTGAGATTTGTTCAAATATATAAAATTCACTGTTTTAAATTACGTAATTTATATTCGATAATCATTCGATAATACTATGGTCTAGATTTTAAGGTTCCTCTCATATGTCCGCGTTATGACATGGGTTTAAGAGTACTAAAAAGTTTTTTTTATGCTACAGTTATAAATAAGTGGAACACTAGGAATGAAGGTTGGTATCAAACATCGAAATTCTTATGAATCAAGTTAATCAATTAAAGTTACAATAATCAGAGCTGTGGAATATATCTGGTGATCACTTAGAGCATTTTTATGCTTTATGCTCTTTATGCTCTAAGTGATCACCAGATATATTCCAGAGCTTTGATTATTATAGTCGGCACCAAAAGTTCTTTGTCTACAGCAGATTTTCTTCCAAGTATGAAAAGTCATAAAACGGCCATGTCTGATGGAAATGGACTATAAATTAAAGGACGAAGTAATACCTGGAAGCAAATTCTAGATGGGGCGCCCTGATATTCAAAAGACAGAATTCCGAATTTTGAAACGAATTAGTTTTCAGTTATCCCGCATTGAATATATCCATTCGAGAGATTTTATTCATCGTGATATTAAACCTGACAATTTTTTGATGGGATTAGGCAAGAAAGGCAATTTAGTTTATGTAAGTCTTTTTGATTTTTCCATGTTTATTGACATATATGCATTATAAGACATTTGAAAAGTTTTAAAGACTGCAAATTTTTAGGATATGGTCACAACGAGATTTTATTTATTGAAAATACTGTAGAATAATACTTTCGAAATTTTAAGCAAAAAAAAATATTGCCACATGCTTGTGGAAGTCAGTTTGAACTTAATGAAAGTATGAAATAAACGAAATGGCGCAATTCATGATGTGCCCTACTGTACAGCATTCTTTGTGACTGAGACTGTTTAATCGATTAAAGTATTATTAGAAGTATAGTTTATTCCCCATAAATTTTCCTTAAATGCATTTCAGATTATTGATTTTGGACTTGCGAAAAAATATCGCTGTAGTAGGACACACGCTCATATTCCGTATCGAGAAAATAAGAACCTTACTGGAACGGCACGATATGCATCTGTTAACACTCATCTTGGAATAGGTATGAATGTGAATATTATGTTATCAAATTTATAAGTGAAACTGACTTTTCATACCATCTGCGTTTTTGTCGTAGCAATGGTGGCAGAATATGATAAGGCGACAGTAGTGAAAAATTATTTGAACTGTTATTGATCTGTTAAGTAATAGGAATATCGAAGGCAGTTAGGGTGACTTTACGGTTTTTTATAGAACAGAGTCGAAGGGATGATATTGAATCACTCGGGTATGTACTTATGTATTTCAATCGCGGCACCTTACCTTGGCAAGGTTTGAAAGCAGCAACAAAACGGCAGAAATATGATAAGATCTCGGAGAAGAAAATGAGCACACCTGTCGAAGAGCTTTGTGCCGGATATCCAGGTAGGTCATCATTTTGATTGTTACTTTGATATTCAGGTTTCTGATACTTAGAAACTGAAATTTTTCTCTACAGTTCTGTAATAACCACTTCATGCAAATAAATTTCTGATGTCTTTTCTTAAAATAAATTTTGTTTTATGTAACTGCAAATATGAAAGGAGGATACCTAATAAAACGTAACTTTTATGTACATTAATGTCTTGATTTTTACTACGTTCTCATTTTCAGAAGCATTTGCTGCTTATTTGAAGTATTGCAAGTGTCTAGGCTTCGAAGAACAACCGGATTATTCTCACCTACGTCAACTTTTCCGAAATCTATTCCATCGACAGGGTTTTACATATGATTATGTTTTCGATTGGAATTTGCTCAAGTAAGACTTCAGAAGCTTGCATTTCTAGTTTTTCTTTTGTTTATAAATTTTCATCATCGTTTTTATGAAACACTACTATTTCGCATTCAGTCCAAATTGAACCAAAATAAACCTCTCATTGCTTAATTGATATCCTTAATTGTTCTAATAACGAAGGCGTGCGAAAGAAATAATCTGCTGTCCTCGTTGACTGTATTTGAAAAAAAAAAAACGACTCAGTCGGTTTATTAATATTCTTTCTTTTTTCCTGCTTTTCCACTCTGAAAAAATCATTTCTGTTCTATACAGAACGGCTAAACGTATGCAGCCATCGCAAGTGCAGCAGGTAGCGCAGCAAAGAATGACCATTGAACAGTAAAGGTACATTTACTATTTTAAAACTAAAAGAAAAAATTGATGTATTTGAGATTTTGCAAAATATCGTTTAATATGATATGCAGCTGTGTTTCTGCAGTTTTTATTAGTTACAGTAGATAAGGCTTGATGTTTGAGATTTGAGAGAAGTGCAGTTTGAAAAGATGATTATGGCCAGCGTTGTTTTATATATTGGATATCACAGTCGTTTACTCGAAGATTGTTATTCCATAATTTTTAGCTTTTAAATATTTGTTTTAGCAAGTATATGTGTGTTTAATCCGAAGTAAGAGTGGATTGTGATATTTTAGCTCTATTTAATTGTTTTATTTTTTGGATGAAGTATTCGGGAATCATGCTACTATTTTTACAATTCAACTATATTAGCATATTTTCAGAGTAAATTACGGGTCAGTTTTGGTGTGCCAACAAACAATTACTGATGTATAAAACAAAAAACTATTGTGTACAGAAGTATTTATGGCTTGCGAATAACCTCATCGTCAAGTTACTAGTTTACTGATCACATACTTCGTCATGTTTTGCTATTTTACAATGTGCACAGCAAATCTGAATTTTTTCTGTTCTCTTTTGTATTTAATTTATTTAACGTGAAATTCGAGGCATTTCCTATTTTTGGTTGGGGACAAGGGAGATAGTGCTGTTCCAAAGATTCTGCAAAAATGGGAGTACTCTAGAATGGTAAAATGTATGAAGTGAAGAAGGCAGTTGTTTATTGCTGTGCATGTGTCACTGTTCTTATCAATTCTATAATTCTCTTGGATATTCGGAATTCTGTGTTTATGTTCTTTGCTGAGAGTAAGAATTTTACAGTATAGTAATGGAAAGCTTGGCGATGTGATGCAAATTTAGAGAAAAATTATGAAATACTTATGTGATTTACGTATATTACTGCTTCCTTTAATAGATGATCCAAAACACAATACTGTTTATTCATTTTGGTGGGAATGGCCACTTCTACTAGTCTGATAAGTAATGTCTTGACATTTTATAGTGTAAGAAATTAAGATTATTTTTGTGATTAGCATATTAGATTCCCTAGATTAATAGTTTCTCCAGATTGATTTTGGAAGGTTAACAATTTCATGTGCATCACATTTCTATCAATTTTACATTTGGTGCTTGTGCTGATTATATGATACCACGACGAAGTTTACATTCCACATAAACTTTTAGCATAACTTATTGTTTTGTCAATATACAAATAGATGTATGATGCATTTTTGTTTCCATATCCTATTCAAATCCTTCACTTTTTTGATTATTTCTTCGAAATTAAATTGATAGCGAAATTTCTGAAATTCTAAAATAAATTCAAATGGTGATGATGGAGGATCTGAAGGTGCAGAGAGTAAGAACAAAAGATTTTCAAGACGAGCGGAATATAATGTTCACCGACTTATTGCAACCCTTCATTTTTGTTGAGTAGTTCTTTTATTGGATTGCTTTAATTATTGGATACGACCGTTAAGAAATTCCATTCATTTTAAACAAATTGTGTATGCTGTGTGATAAGCAAACTGTGTGTGCTATGTGATTTGTTTTTTGAAGAATCAATAATGATTACGAATTACTGTAATTTTCAGCACTGCCTTTGTAGAGGTAAATAGTGAATAATAGTCCGTTCTGGATTCTTTATGAAATTGGGTAAAGCTGTAGCTAATTGTAATTAGAAATTTTACATATCACGTATTCTGATGGGTGTATTAGTGGTCGAGATGAAAGATTGGTTCCATTAAGCATTCCTTATTAAAAAATTCGGACTTTACCATTGCACTAGTTCTCAACATGTTGTATAACTCTGGTTTGTTATTGGGACATTTGTGCTGTCTAATTATAATTATCTATCCAGTCCTCAAACTATGTTGTCTTTTAAATGTTCACGGTCATGATTGTGTGTTTTTTTTGCCAGTGGAAAGTAAAAAAATTTTTGCTTGTTATTTTCCCCAACTGATAATGTCATAGCATTCTGTACGCGCTTTGGTGCCTCAGTTTTCGAATTTTTATTCGATTTGGAAATTTACATTATTTTGAAATTACGAACCAATGCACAAACATCCTTGAAAACAAAATTTACAGCCGATGCCATGCAATGAAATAAGTGGTGTAGTTTTTTTCCAGTTAATGAATGCATAAAAAATGTTGACAATTTTAAAAAGTTTGCATAGCATGAGTTGTACGCTATGTATTGTTTTGGTTATATCTGTACATTATCATTATTATTATTATTATTATTATTACAAACGAGCAGGTTGGTTTTTAGGATTGATGGATGCATTATTATTTTGTCAGATAAATACTCCAGATTTATAAATTCCGGATTCCATAGTGGGAAATAAGATTTCTGGGGAATTTGTGCGGAGAAGTATGGTTATTGAAATAACGGCAGTCGAGATCTTTCAATTCTTTGGAGTCCTGTGCTGCTGGTAACCGTGCACTTTGACGATGCGGTCTGTTTGATGATTAAAAATGGGTCGTATATAAGTTTGAAGGATTATGTATCTTTTAAGCTTCTTCGAACGAATACTTTCAATGTATTTCAATATTTATTAATTTATCTGTTATTTAAAATATATGAATTTGTCGCGTTTTAGGTGAAGTTTTATGAGCTGAATAGTTGTGGATGAGTTGTATTTTATTTGGATGCTTAAGGTGTCTCGTCTTTCATTCTATCAAATATTTTGATGAAGCATGTCGCGGAATAGGTAAATTTCCTGCTGTTGGTTCACCTTCAAAATTTGAATTTTAGTGTTGGAATATATTTACACCACTTTCTGTAGACTAATTTCCTAAAGAAAATTTTTAATTTTCGTGGTTTATATGCTTTGACTATTTGAGCATTCGGAAAAAACTTTCAGGAAAGATGTGGTGACTTTGTTCGATGTGTTCTGCGAAGTCGGTGCAACGGTGGATGGTGGAATAGCTGTCATCCTTCAAAAATATCCTGATGATTTCAACCATGAGCAAACACTAAAATCTATAGCTCAGTTTAGCTTTCCATGTGGCGTCGATGAGTTAGTTTTTGGCAAAAATTTTCATTTTTTCTTAAAGTTTGTTTAATCTTAATATTACCTTTGACTGCCCACATTGATATAGAATTTGAAAAAGTTTGATTCACTAGTGTTGTTTGGAAAAATTCCAAAAAAAATGTAGAATAAATGAGCATAGTAACATTTTTTTCCATTGTACAACCTTTTCAAGTTGAGTTTTCAAGAACATACATTACATTTGAACAGCACGATGAGAAATGGCACCTCAAACTATCTGTATTGGGATTGATTCACAAATGATCAGAAGACTTCAATGAGATTAAATTCCATTTTCTAATCTGTTCTGACACCTCGAAATGTAATACTTCAGATAGTATGCTTGAAATAAAATTGCAGCCTTTGCAACTATAACATGGAATCGGTACAACTGTTTTCATTTGTTTTAACAGACGAAAAATCACAGTATACATATGCTTTCTGTCGACATACGCCGCACAATAATACATGTATTTGTATTCTCAGGTTTCCTTGAAATTTTTATATTAGAATGCTTTTGCGGATTTAAATTTTCTTTATAATGCTTTGCAAGCATAAGGTATATGTCACTTTGCGGACTACTATTAGAGCCATGTGCTTAATTCTCACAATGTTTTGGTGAAATCATAGTGCGGACTCCTTGTATCAATATGGGTGATTTTGTTGATTTTTCAGGTGTTTTGTAGATTGCTTTTTTAAAAAATCTGTTGAAAATTTTAAATTAATTTTTAATCATTCTGATTTTAACGGCCATCTAACTGAAAGTTTTGCAGCGGTCTTCCATGGACCAATGTTTTCTACAAAATTCTTAATCACATATCAGCAATAATGAACAACAAACCGGTATGTCGAGATTTCGAATCCTGCTAAATTTTTTCGTTTTTTTTTTTTGAAACATTTTCACAGCCGAGATATAAGAATTCGTGTTAATTGGAAATTCGAATATTCCATTCTTTAAATTTCAAATTTTTCAAGACAAATGAATTGGATTCTTTCCTGACGTGTGCTTACCATACACCTATTCCTGGTCCTGGCGAGAGTTTATTTATTGAATCTAGTCTTGGCATAAATGTTTGTTTTCTTTTTCTTCAGTCGTACATTCATATCTTTTGCTTCTATACTTTTCATGAAAACTTCAAATATCGAAAATAATAACAGTAAAAGGATCGAGAAATGTTTGAATTTGAGATTTTGAGCCACCAGTATCTTTATTGCGGTATTACAAAAAAATAAAATTAAGTAGAAAAGTATGATACATATTTGCAGAAACTATTTCTTCATCCTTATTCAGGAAATACCAGATTCAATCCTTTATCTGCTTTTTTCTTACAGAAACTACAAGTAATTGTGCCAGATAGCGGTAGATTGCCTACTTTGAAAGGGGACAAATTCATGCTTGAGTTTTACAATACCATGTCAGAAAAACAAATGATCGCACTATATGCAGGGTAAGTTTATTCTTTCCTTTTAGTCATACTTTCTATTTTTATTACTTCAGAAAGCTTTGGAAATATTTTTCGAGTATAGAATTTTTCAATTTGCAGCTTACTGAAGGAACGGCGTATTTTATTTACGAGTGCGAAATTAAGTCAACTTTCATCGTGTGTATTTGCTGCTGCAACATTACTTTATCCAATGCATTGGCAAAATCTTTTCATTCCTGTACTTCCTGCTGGCCTGGTTGATATGCTGATGTAGGTTTACCGTTTATCTTTTTGGCTTTTTTTAGTTTGTTTACTTCTTGACCTTGTTTTTCAAAATTCTTCGTTGTAAGTGTATTGTAATTGTTTTCGTTCCGTTTAATCTAACAAGAGACAGTTGGTTCATGCAGCACGTCGTCCTGCAACACACTCACACGGTGAACAGAGCTACTTATAAAATTTTCAAAAGATTGCTATAGATATCGTCTTCTTATTTCAATTAGTTTATCTTTTGGTTGTGATTTAAAGTACTTAGCCGTATTTGGTCAATGCTAGCATTGTGTTGTCTGCATATTTAAACTTCTTTGAATATACTCGCTGGGCTTCAGTATATCTCTCATTTGGGCTGTATTACAATGCTTAGGAAGTTTTTTGTTTCTAATGGTAAAAATTCGCTTATAACTGGTTATGTCTAACAAAATTTTCTGTTAATTTCAGGGCGCCAATGCCATATCTTGTAGGCGTACCAAAGAGAATTTTGCAGGTTTGATCTTCTCACATTTAGATTTAGTTTAGAATCCATTGTTGTGAGGAGCAGCAAACTGTTAGTGATTTCTAATATACTTATTTCAAAAAACAAGGAAATTTCCAGTTTAGAATCTTCTATGAAAGATCTTACTTTCTTGCAAGGATGTGTGTTATATGGTGTATAACTCTAAATTTCAATTTAGGCTATGAAACAGCTTGAACTTGGTGATGTGATGGTCATAGATTTGGAGGAGCGTACACTGCAGTGTATTCATAACGATGTACAAGATTTGCCAGCAGAAGCATTGAGTATTCTTCGACATCATTTACATTCATCTTCTAATATGTTCTTTTCCGATGGATTAGCTCGTTCTTTTCTCAGGTTAGCAAATTATATTTGATGTAGAGAATGAAGTGTCAGAAATCATAGCATATTAGATAAAAACGTTAAGACGGAGATTAGATGGATCTGAAAATTATTCATGGTAATTTTTTTATCATTTGGCAAATTATGTTGCAGGACAAACGTTTTTCTTTTCGGTGGTTACCATAAAGGATTATCATGCTCGTCGTATTCTTTTTCATGGGATCGCCAAAAATTTATCCAGAATCAGAAACCTGGTCTTCAGGCTTATTTGCGGTCCTTACTTGGGCAAGATGGTGTGCAATACCTTGAACGGGTGAGAGTATCCTATTAAATAATCGTGGAAAAATTGTATTATTTACACTTATTAATGTACATTGAGCATTACCCCTTTCTTGCATATCTTAATGATGAAGGCAACCTAAACTGTTTTACTGCTTGCTTTATTTGCAGTTCATCGACGAAAGGATCGCAGCGCTGAACTCTGGCGCACCAATTGATGATGAATTTGAAAAAGAGATTCGTATTAATCAAATGAAATCGTCGAAGACATCACATCTGGTATGTACAAACTTTGGATTCCGGAAAATCTCTTTACCTGATCATCCTCTGTTCCCAAACTACATTGCGTTGTTTTGAGTCTAAGTTGAAAATACGAAATCATTACAGAATCATCCAGAAATGTTTCAGAATGCAGTAACTTCTGTAAGATTTTATCACTACTGCTATTGTGGTTGCTGTGATTGTGATAATATTCTATTTATGTTTGATCTCTACTTAAATGACTTGTTAAAACTCAGGAGTGGAGAGACAGGAAGTGTTTACAAATCACATTATGAAATGTTTATACTGATAAATGCCCATGTAAAACTACGTGAGCGTCTATCAATATAAACATTTCATAATGTGTTCCCAAAATTTTCTTTTCATTATTGATAGTTTTCTTTGCTCTTTTGGGAAATGAATTCCTGATTATGACCAATGTAGATCATAAACCAATGCCTGTGCCATAATATTTGTGAATTTATTCTACAATATTCTTTAAAATTGCAAAGATTCCACCTCCTCTTTAACTATTCATTGTGTGTATATGGAATGAATGCTTCATTGTCGTTTTATTGCTTCTCATTAAGTTCTCTTTGCATTTAGGTTCGAGAAAATGCTAATGATGTAATTGGTTTATTGAAAGATAAAGTTCATTCCATAGCGGTAAGTCTGTTTTCAACTTCATTCCGTTACAATAAGGCTATACTCCTAATTTCTCTAGCAAAACTTCCTTTCAGGACTTTTTGCTAACATTCGGTTAGATTGCTAAAGGAAATAATTTGAAATTGAACTTAATTTAAAGAGTAGTGGTTTTAATTTGAAATCTTAAAGGATATTTAGCTAAAAGAGCGCTTGGGCCGTTTGACCCCAAAAGAAATTCGACGGGCCTCTTCCAGAAAATCACAACCTTTTTACGATGATGGAGCACTTTCATTCGACACACAACAATGGATAACCGAAAATAAGGTGGAACCTGATGGTGAGGTATGTCTTTAATATGCTTAAAATTCAGAAAAATCCGAACGAAAAATATCTAATGTGTGACAAGATTCGGGCACTGCAGGCAAATATGTAAATCTTTTCAGCATTTTTATGATTTTTTCATCATGATAGTCATGTATCAGTTAATCGGGACGGTTTGACGACTGACTGTATAGGAATTCTTTGTAAAGCAGATGCATTTCATTGCCTTGCCTGGTAATTTTTCTTGATGAATTGTTAAAACTCAAGAGAGATGATACAGGAAGTGTTTACAAATCACATTATGAAATGTTAATGTTGATAAATGCTCATGTAAGACTACATTCACAAACTAATTTTTTCCTTTTCATTACTGATAGTTTTCTTTGCTATTTTGTGGAATGAATTCCTGGATATGTAGTCATAGACTAATGTCATAAGTGTTTTTAGACCACGTTATAAGTGATTGCTTTTAGACTACGTTGTCAGTAGTTGACGAGACAACGGATCTGATCGATTTGAGTGACAATTCATTACCATCAACGTCGAATCATAAAGCTGACGGCTCATCCTCTACTTCAGTTGGAAAAGAAGCGATTACAAGTTCAGCGAAACCTATAGATACTCCTGCACATCATCTCTCGTTACAATCTCTGAATTTCGATCCATTCGCACCGTTACCATCAACCACTTCCTCACCACCAAGTCCGGTTAATTACAGTGTTCCCAGAGACCGTTGGCAACGTTTTGATTGATTCTGTTCGTAATTTTATTCATTCATTTTTGTTCTTTCCAGTCGCAGACTTTGCTGTTTTATATACCATTGTATATCTCATTCGAAAATTGCTTGAGAAAAACAATTTTCGATTACACCCACTTTTGGCATAGGATGTTACTCTCACACGAATTTAATATTATGTCAAGAGTTCAGTATTTAACATATAAAATCGTGGTTACTCTTTCCTGTACTTATGTATCTTTCCTATCTTTTTATCTCAGCAGATTTCCTTTTTTTCCTGTTTTCATGAATTTCAGCATATCAACAACATTGTCTAGTCTAGAATGTTGATGTCATGTACAAATGTTAGGTCTTTCTAGAATGAGATTGTAGAATAGCAAAGTAATGTAAAACGATAGATTATGTTTCATAGAAAAAATAAAATTTGTGAAGTTATGGCTTACTATGTGGGACGATTTATCCGGAACAACTGATTTTTCGACCAATACACTGAAGTTTAATGTTCCAGGTAACAAGATGAATTCTCAGGTCTAATCTGCCTAAAAATGGCCATTCTTTTTTTCCGACAAAAATGCAATTTACCACTTTAAACTAGTTTGATTCAACTTCTTCAAAAACTTCAAGCGGTTGAACAATCAAATACTGGAAAAAGAATGGCATCAATAAATCGCTGCCCACAACAGCTGACATTATGAAAAGCAGTGATGTATTGGTATGTACCAATCAAAAGCACAAAAATATTGACAGGTATCACACAGATCAAATTCGAAAAGATAATCGCACACCCGAGTTTATGCAAGAAATGTACATCAATCAATATAAACTGGTAGTTGATAACAATGAATCGGTCAACCATTTCAAGCAAAGAAAGAAGTTTCAAATTTTACCACATGCTAAAAAGCGTTAATACACGTTATTTGAATACCGATATTAAGGAAGTAAGCATTGTTTACGGAATGAAAGGAAAAAACGGAAGAAACTGATCCCAACTCTGCGTAATATCCTAGCACGACTAATGAACGTATTACCAGAAAGCAAGTTTACGATGAAACATCATTCACCAAGACATATGAAGAATTGAGAATAAATCGAAAATATCAGTGGAAACTCCATCAAAGCTAATGCTTTCGTGAAAAGTTATCTAAAGAAGAAAAATTGGAACAATTTAAGGTGTGAAGTTTTAAGTGAATGGGAAAACTATCGGACAGATAATCCTAATGAATGTTAAAGTTTTCGTATCAAAACTAGCAATGAAGAGGTTTGTGGAATGACTCGAAAACTCAACCACGATATATGAACTTCAAATAAAGTGACTGTATATCCTAACAATCATAATTTTAGAAAAAATAGTGAGTAGATGCTAAAAACATTGCTTGCTATATCTCAGTAGTATGAACAGATGACCATTAAATTTGTCATGTCCTATTATTACTTTTGTTTAGTGGGAAGGACTTTAAAAATATAAAACTATCGCTGCATATTTAAGACTTTTGGGGTCAATGTAGAATTTCTGCATATAAAATTAGAATGTGTAAATATGTACGCCTAAAATAATTCTGGAAGATCTTGCAGTAAAAAAAATAGAGGGAAAAATTCTAACCTGAAGTAACATATATTTATTAAACTAGTGTGAAACAAATTACGCCTGATAAATATATAACAAACCAATCTTATAAACGAGAATAATGATTAATGTAAAAATCAATAAGCTAGAAAATTGAAGTGATAGAGGGAAGTCATTTATACACAATTCATCAAGATATTGAGTCAGTTTAGCGTTAGGTTCTGAACATGACTCTTGAATGAAAAACCACTGGAAGTTGGCTAAGTAAATCCGTAAAATATATCGAAAAAAGTTGAAAGAGTTTGCTCAAGGAATTCAACAAATTTTAACGGCAGGATGATTTCCGGGGGAAAATAACTTGTTAGTTTGCTTCACGTCAACATATGCATAAAGGAAATGTGAGCAAAGTGACGGTAAAAAATAAAACAAAACTAAAGCTTAGTGATCTCGTTTGGTTTGCTTAAATCGATTATTGATTTCGGTTTATAAGGTAAGGGAGGTTTAGGCAATGTATTATAACTTTCAGCTCCCGATAATGTTCCAGCATGCTGGTGATAAGTATCGGTACCCAAATGTACCACAGTACGATTGTCTTTTGTACAAGCAACTGGACCAGATGCATTACGACAAATCTCAACTGAATTTCGGTTTCGCAGATCAGGTTGTAATATTTTAACCTCTTGTAAGCTGTCATGCTGCACCGAATCAACAACAGAATTTTGAAATCCTCCGTCTGGAGTAGATGATCGCACCACATTACGTGGTGGCGGTGGACGTAATGGCCGGCTTGGTTCGTGATAAGAACGGGTCATTTGTTGTTGAAAAGTGAAATTATCGCATATTTCAACATTGGTTGTACAACCATATTCAGCCATCGAATCATTGGATGCAATTGATGGACTTTTGCTAATAAAATTGTTCAAATTTTCTAAACTAGACGACATCTCTTCTACGCTATCATTGCAAACATTCGAGTGATTAGTTGTACAGTTATTATTAGTGCTGTTACAATTTGAATAACCTATAACAGGTGGTGGTGGTGCCGGCCATTTGGGACGAGCTCGTAAAGTTGAAGAGGCTGATGGTGGTTGCGATGATTGTTGTAGCATTGAAGCTGTGTTGCGCAATTGCACTGAATTCTTGCAGGAATTGCTGAAAAAAAGATTAAATATTTTTGCTATCGAAGGATAACTTTCGAGCATACCGAATAAAACAAAAAATTAAAAAAACGGTTTAAACTTATAATGACAGAAACAGAACTAAGAAACAAAAATAACAAGACGATTATGATGGAAGCTATATTCTAACAACATGCTAATTCTAACTGCGAGCTTACTTGCTGCTTTGTGTATAACGAAGAGCGATATGCTGTTGACCTTGTGTACCACGTGTAACCATACGATCTCCACTTTCAAAGCTATTCGTTACATCGGGCTTTCGTTGCAAAAATGAATCAAGCAGTGGTGATGTGTAGTTGAAGTTATCTACAAATATAACTTTCACGACCTATAAAAACTGAATAAAAGGGGAATGACATTTTAAACGTGTTCATGCATTAATATATAAGACATGAAATAGCATTATCGTCTAAAAGCATGACATAAAATTACGTCAGAACTACGTCTTCCGATGAAAAAACTGTGAATTCAAAGCTTCACGGTTCATTCATCGGAACTAATTAGTAAGAAACTATCTCAGCTGCAAGTGAGATACATTAAATTAGAAAGCATGTAATTAAAAATTAGTAACCACGTTGCTACACTTTTATAAACACTGATTTCAATTCGATATGTAGAATATTAATTCCAAATTTAAACAAATAATACGCGTTTCAAGATAGATAATTCTTGTTTTTTTCTTTTTACACTCAGAAACAAATGGACAGGACAATCAATTGAGAAGTCATAGCGGTAATCACAAATAATTATGAAAACCAAAAAGTTCGTTAAAAAATTACAGTTCGGGAAGAAATAATCGGCATTGATTATTAATGTCTCCACCAATTTTGAACCAAGTATATTCTCTGATTCAGTACCATTGCCAGCATCAAT
>UPTC01000146.1:37687-62088 GCA_900537255.1 Acanthocheilonema viteae | reverse complement strand
TAAAGAGCCGTTCGAATGCGGCATAAAAATAGGTCGCCACGCCACCTCCTCCTTCAAATTTCTCCCACACGCCCAATTGCGCTGCGACCATATGTATAAACTATAAAATGATTTCAAGTTATCAAAAGTTATTATAATGAATGATCTGAATGCAGTCGTCATTAATTTTTTTCGTTCTTCACGATAGCTGAATTAATTTAATATTTTGTCGATGGCATCAAAAAATTTTGAAAAATGATAAATTCACACAAAAATTATTTGGTAAAATTTCAATCAATGCAAATTTTTAGTGGAAATAATTCAATAAAATTTAATAAAAATGATTAAATTCGTCGAATCCTATAAATTTTTTGAATTAAATTATCTTTATAAAGATGAAATATTAAATTGATGCATATTTAAAATTATTAAAAATTGAGCACTATTTAGCAAAAATTTTATTCATGTTGTATTATAGGCAGTTTAAGTTATTTCCGTTATTGTTCATATATTATTGATTTATTTTTTCGATATCTTCAAACAAACTCGAAATTGGAACAAAATTTAATGACAATATTTTATGGATTGATAAAAAGTTATCAATAATTGCAATATTTTTGATGCAAAATAAGTGTTAGGAATAAAAGTAAAATAATACTTCCGTAATTAATTGTTTGTCCATATTGCTTGATTTATACACAACATAAATTTTCTTGTCACGTTTAGAAACAGCAAGCATTGCAGCACAAAGATTACGTGATTGATCACATTCCACCTCATAACGCTTTATCAATCTTAATGAGTGAATTAATTAGTTAAATTATTATAAACTAATTTCTAAGATAAACGATAAATTTTGATGTGAAATAATTCATAACGTTATGATTAATGATACTGTAGTTAATATGGCAAATTAGTTGAATTATAAGATGAGAGAAAAAAGATTGATAAGAAATGATATTCTTACTGTATGTCAGGTTGACTATTTGCAAGGCATTCTGCAGGATCTTTATTTCGAACGGCTAATGTAAGGCCATACAGGGAGCGGCCAAGTGCATCAGTATAGCGATATTTTTCAGCAGTTGGTACATTTTGAGGACACATAAATGGTTCACGTACGACCACGTTGCTGCCTGCTATAATAGCAAATGGCTCATCACATGATGACTTGTCAGTATGCCACCTGAAAACTTTGAATGAAAAAAAATTGGCTGACAAAACTTTAGGTACAAATATATGAATTTTACTTCTGATGAATTTTCCCGAATATTTCAGAGTAATAATTAGGAAATATCGCGGTGTCATGAAAAATTTTATTATATTTTTTTTATTATACCGCCTGTATTTTATTATACAGGCTTAAATTAATTTGCAAATAAGACAGTGAATACTATCAAAGATTGATCCAATTTAGAATGAATGAAAAATGTTTTTTTTCGGATATGAAAATAAATTAATATTGAAATGAATAAAATCTCATTGATGGCAGTTTTTTATTGTCATTAAAAGTTATAGCTTTCTTTTTCCCTTTTTTTTTCAAGAAAATAAGAAATGAAGAATCGAAGTAGAATTCTTACCCGCAATATCTCTGAAATCCTGGTAAAGGACGATGTGCTTTAACGCAAGAAGCGCAATCCTTGTATTTTGAGCAATCATTGTTGGTTTTGCCATTGATTACAACGCAAAGCGCAAATAGTAGTAAAGTAATTTGCAACATTTATAAAATATATTTGTTCTAAATATTTCTCTTGCTAGAGAATCGTTTTATCTCAGCTTAAATTAGCATAAAGTGACAGTGTTGGTATTTTTTTGATAACAACAAAATTGTTACCATATTATCCTGCCTAATCAATTCATATACAACAATGATTATTTGTACTAACTATGTGTAAATATTGTCTTAAAAATTCGTTAGTCAATATCGATTGCTTGATATAAAGTCGCATAATGCCAACTACTCAGTATCAATTATTTGATATAAAGTCACATAATATTAATAGTCGCTACTGATTACTTAATATAAAGTCACATAATATCAGTTACCCAGTACCGATTAGTTAATATAAAATCATACATTATCAGTTACTCAGTATTAATTATACAATATCAGTTATTTGTCACAAATCGTAGACAAAAGAATGGAAGGAATAACTGCCAAGAAAGAAATATTTTTGGAAGTGGACAGAAAAGATAAAAAAATTCACATCTATAATCTTCAATAAACGTCTTTCTATTCTATTTATTTTATTCTTGGAATTTTTTTCACTTTTTCTTAGTAATATTTCATCAGCAAATTGAATAGACTGAATGAATTAAATAATCAATTTTGTTTAAACGATCGAATGCAAGTTAATGTCTGTTTTTTCTTCCATCAGATTTTAAATAATAACGCGCCATTAGAACACACAAAACGGGTTAAATGAATAAGTGGGATTTATTATTAATCGAATTTGTAGTTCAAACAAACATTTTAAACTTTTTTTTTTACTTTTTCTGCCATCAAATTATTTCATTCACTATCCATTAAATAAAAATGATTTATATATTTCGGGACATTTTATCAGCGATAAGTGTGTGTGTCGAATGGATAAAAATATCTCAAAATTCCATTTCTTTAACCGTGAAATTCTTGATGATTAAATAATTGTATTTGAAATATAGATTAGCATTTGTAGCAATCATTGACAAAATATTATTTATTGCACTATCACAATAGATCAAAATATTCAAATATAAAAGTGACATAAATTAATTTAAATTGCATAGTGAAATTATAAAATTATTGACCAATGAAAGCTTTAGCTGAAATTTCGATGTATAAATTCTGGTGCATGTCCGCTGTAGACTGATTACATTTCTAATTATGTTAATTCAAACAAATTATCAAATATACACTCATCCGAATTTAAATTTCTGTGATTTTCCAGTTATATGTGCTCAAAGTCACAAATAACTTCTTCATTCGATCGCTTTTTCAAAAGTTCAAGGCAAAAACAATTACACAAATAGAATTAAATTATAATTTAAAATCGTAAAATTGAATCAAACAAATTAAAATTTTTGTTCGAGAAAGAAATTTTGTTGAATGCGTGCACATTTTGTATAACTGAAAATTTCGGTTCGTAGCGGTACAATTCTATGACGGTCAGCAGCTACTGTATTCAACATTGCCCATTAAAATCTTTCTTTTTTAGGTCATCGAACCGATACACACTCATCTGTGCACATCGACATACATTACACGGCCAATTATGTAATGTAAAATATTAATGACTTTTAAATATTTATCACTACACGACTAAATCATTTATCATAAAATAGTAATAATAAAATATCGGATATTTATCATTATACAGTATGTAAGATAAAATACTGTATAATACGGTGAAATTATAAATACTTGGTAAATTATTACTAATAAATTATTACCAATTTTGTGGTAGTAATAATACAATAATGATAGTAATGATAAGTAATGATAAATATTTGGCACACTATTATCAGTATTTATCATTAATATCTTTAATATTACAAAATGCGCCGAATTTCTTTTTATCTTTAAGAAATTGCTATGAAAATCTGCAATATCACATCTTTTGGTGAGCAGCATAGCTTTACGATAGAGTATTTGAAAACACAATATCAAAACAATATTCAGCTTTTTATTTGAATTTTATAAACGAGAAGCACTTTTGCAAGGATGGTGATGTGCAGAAATAATAGAAGTAACTTAACAATGAATTCGGGTGCTATTGAAAAGCTTCTAACATTTCTCGTTTTTATTTGAAAAAAAAATTCTTGGGTATATTTTTGATATGAAAAGAAGTTTATTAACTAACAATTTTGTTATTTCTAAGGATTAATGTGCATTCATATTATTAAGAATGTGCCATTACGTCTCTAAATGAAATAGTGTCATCTTCTTCAAGGTCTAAAAATAATAGAAATCCATTAATAGCTCATAAACAGTTCTTCCCGATCAATTGGATTGCATTTTTCTCTGAATTACTTACACATTCACATTCCAATTTCTTGTTTTTTAACTGATCATATAACAACTGACAATATTCAAACTTTCGAAAATTCACTAATAATCTAGAAACTAATTGCTTGAAATAAAGAAAATTATCGTTCCAATAAATTATCATTACCATTCAAATGCGTGCTATCAGTCAAAGCCATCGTTTCATACTGCTCCTCCATACGAGCTTTATAGCGCGCGAACATTACATTAATAATTTCACCAACCAATAAATCGCCGCCATTTGTCTACAAAAAACGTATCATCAAAATATCGACAAACATCGAGAAGACTCACATAGGCCTTATCTATTTTGCTCACTAGATTGCACCACTTTAATAACAAATTTATGATCGGGCATAAATTTAATTTTGCATCAGTAATAATTTAGCTAAGTTTCAATGATGACGATTGTACAGCTAAATGCAAAATAATAAACAGATTGATATTAAACCTCGATAAGTCGTAAAATGAAGATACCATCGGGTCGCAGAAATCTTTTGATAAAATCACGGAGATATTTTTCAGTTTTTGGATCTCTAAAATCCGAAATAGCACCAGCACACCGGAGATAACGGATCACAAATTGTCGTTGATTTGATTCAAGGATCAGTGCAAAAAAGTAATAGAGCAACGATAATACTGATAAAATTCCAACCAATATAAACCACCACCTATCATTAGTAATCTTAATAGTAATAGCAATGAATGCTATCTGAGAAATATCGATTGTAAACATTCTAAGATGAGGAGAGAAAAAAAAATTCGTTTACCATAAGAAAATGTATACTTTCTCGTTGAACATATTAATCATTAAGACACACTGCACTGTCCAACGATGAATATTGCCCAGCACACGAATCTGAATTTCAAATTTTTACTTCAATAATTTCCATAAAAACCCATTACAGAAGTATGCTTGTATTAATCTCAATAAAATACTCCATCGATCTTTCATTTTTCCATCATAACTTTCTCATTGCTTGTAAAATGAATTTAAAAGCGCTTCAAAAAGAAGGAATATTTAGCATATTTATTGCGAATGAAACCAATTAACAGCAAACGATTACTGACATGAAAATCGCACATTGTAACTCGAGGAAAATGTCCTGATTCACTCCATTCCTTGCCATGCCATATATCCGAAAGAATACCTGCACCCCAGAAAGTATACTGCGGTCCGAGGAATGCATTCAGAATGACAAATTGTAGAATCACATTGGCCACATACAGCAACTATTATTATAAAAATTATCTTACAAAAGAAAAATTATATTACATAAATCAGGATTGGATATGAGAAATATTTCGCGCCAATATAAAATTCATTACTGAAGAAGACTAGAAATTAGAACCTTTTAGAAAACAATAATAGATTTTTAAGATTTTTTTTTGCAAAAACAATTTATCTATCAAAAAGATGTAAAAGAACGCACTTTGGTGAAGAGGTATAAGAAAATCAGATAAACTCCTTTTCGTTTACCAAGATGAAAGCAATCAAATGATCCTTAAAAATTGAAAAATTTCTATAAAATGATTAGTGATAATTTCAAAGAAGTAATTTTAATAAAAATCTAGCGGATGAATAGCTTATTTATTGAAATGTTTTATACACAATAAACAGTCTAAAGTATGGTTCTAAATTATAATTTTCAATTTGAGTTCAATTTGAACTTAAACGGTTGACGTAAAAGTTAAGAAAACGTAAGTATATAAAACGCTTATCTTAAAAATGAAAAAAAAAAAAAGAAAAGACCAGTTCGAAGCTCTCTTTGCATGTCCAAAGCATCACGCAAATGATCTGCAGCTATATGCACTTGTGCAAGACGAGAACTCTTATCAAATTTTTTCTTCACCATTGCTGCTGAATTCAGAATTCCTCTTACATTGATACCTATAATAAATGGATTGATTATAAAATTCAAAAATCTAACTGATTTTTTCAGCATTAATTTCAATAAGCTAAAAGCTTTGAAAATTTTTTACAATTTTTACAAAAATATGATTTTTCCAAATTCAAAAAAAAAAAAATTAAGAAGATAAAAACAAACACTCCTCGACCTGTATTAGAATTCATCGTTCGCCAAACGATGGAAGGGAAATAAAACAAAAATGCTTGCAATATCAAAACGATTGGTACCCATTGATAATATCCAATAACCTAATAAATAATAAATGACATGCACATTCTGAAGTTATTTTTAATAAATAAACCCTTAATTTCATATGAAATAGAAGCTGTTTGCTGCTTAAAAATGTTTATAAGATGATGAAATAAACTGATTATGCTATTAAGATAAATAAGCTTTATTTTTAAAGCACTCTCTTTAACTAGAAATCTAGTTACTAAGGCGTGATATTACTGAAATAGGAGGATAAAATTTGAAAAGAATGTAAATTACAAATTTCGATATTGTTGTTGAATAAATATCCAATAACCTAATAAATAATAAATGACATACACATTCTGAAGTTGAATAATAGAAATACATACGGATAAAGAAATCATATGAGAAACAAACCGACTCATCTCTTTGTGAGTATTCATGTGGTATTTCATCATCCAAAGGCATGTAATAACTGCCTTTGATAAAACAATAAGTTTCCGTGTATCTGAAAAAAAATATCATTAATCATCTGTCTCTCTGCTCATTAAAAATTATTTTTGCTATAATCTTTAGTAAATTTGGATTGAATCAAAACTAATCTTTTCGTTCCATAAATGTTAAATATGTTGGCATAAATTAATATGACCTCAATTCTTTCCCCTAATCTTTTTTCATGATATGATACGATGATATATGATATTAAGCACAATTTTAAGCCTTCAAAAAAATATGTCCAATTTGCCGCAGAATAGTCATTGATAAAAAAAAAAAACAAAAGTAAGGAGAGATAGGATATGCACGCCACACATAGTTCACTTACTTTTCCCATGCTCCAGTGAACTGCGCAGGTACCCAACACTGAAATATGATTTGTATTGAAATTCAATCGCTTTACTGTGATCAAGCATTTTTCGGATGACTTTACCTCCAAGACGTGAGTTAGAAATTTTTTTGAAAGTTTAACAAATTATATGTTTCGCCCAAGAATGTTTTATATTAGGTGTCGAAATGTTTTTTTTTTGTTGTTAAATATTTATTGGGAGAGCAAGCAAATAAGCAGCAAATGTTCAATTAAATAGGAAAGAAGGCTTACCTGAATTGGCTTACCAACATACTGAGTTGCAGCAAGCGTTAGGGCAGTAATTGCAATAATTAGTGCAGTGTACTGATAATTGAGACGATCAATGATATCATTTGATTGATAACTGCGATGAAATTTCGACAAGTACGGTACTATTACACCAATCATCGCGTAACTTAAAATTCTTTTTTTGCCTTCAATACATCAGGGAACTAACACATACGAGCGTAACAATTGAATAAATTTATTAATGCCAATTTCAAATAAAATTGACGTGTCACCGAACAAGAAATACTGAACGGTTTCGAATTCCGGCAAATATTAATTTATCAAGCAGTTATATTAATGGAATAATTTTACATTTGCGATATGCATTATGACAGGATTAGAACGATTTTTTTTGATTGATATTTTTAATTATGGTTTATTTTGCAGTTGCATAATTTGCCTGTTAAGTGCTGTCAGATTGGTACCGATCTCGGCTTATTTGAAATTTCAGTAATAATTTTTTAAGCTTAAAACCGTTACTACTTTACTATATGATATCAATTTGGCACAAAATAAATAACCGTGTAGTCTAACTTCGATTTCCTGTACAATACATAAATAGGAAAGTATAATCTTGGAATTTACAATTCCATGAATTTCTATAAACGATATTATAAAATATGAAACTTGTAGAACCAATTTTAAATCCGAAACTATTAATGGAACACGATTTCCAGGTCTATAAAACTGGTACTAATTGATCAAATATGAAAGTGATTGATCATATACTTCAGTTTCGACCCATCCAGACAAAAAGATCAATTTCTCGGAAATTGACCTTTTTGAAATTGAAATTAACAACAGCAAAATAAAAATAACAAATCAAATGAAAATTTCATCCTGATGAAATACAAAGCAATTAACATTCGAAATCCCGGAATAGTATAGGTACGGGATGAGGGGGAAGGGGGAGAGAGAAATAACAGCGAAGGAAAATTTTTTTTTTTTTCATTCTCAAATTTAAACGATACCATCACGAAAAACGAAAACACATAAGCATTTCAATTTCTGCAAATTTCATAGATGGATAGCAGTGTGCAGTTATTATCTGTCAACATTACCTATAACCTATCTGTCACTTATTTACCTCTGATCTGTCTGTCAATATGTGATGAGGGATGCATATCGATCTTCACTGCTACTCATATATGAGTTTTATTCAAGGACGAAAACAGATTAAAACAGTTGCAGTTATACTAAACGCATGCGAAATCAATCGATCAATTTAATGTATATGTGTGTATATGTGTGTGTATGTGTGTATGTGTGTGTATGTGTGTATGTGTGTGTGTGTGTGTACGGTGTGTGTGTGTGTGTGTGTGTACGGTGTGATGAGACAAGTTGCGCCATATTGAGCTGTGTAGCGCTTCAAACCGTTCACTATCTTTTCATCATTTCTTCTGAAGTTGTCGTCATAGCGTGCTGCCTCACAAAATTGCAAATTTGATTCATTCAATACATTGCATAACATTCCTTTCAATTTTCATAAATTGATTGTTTGCTTGTTGATCTATCATACTATAAAGAAATTGTACATACAATAAATACCATATAGTAATCGATGAATCGATGATTATTTCATCAGTGTGAATGGTATTCACATTTATCATTGTACTTAAGTACAACCATTTCACTCATTGATAACATATATTGTACATGCAATATGAGAATAAATCTAAATTGAATTTTGATCCAAAAGTCTTGAGCAAAAATATATCATTTGAAGGATGAAAAGATAAATTTAATTTGCTTCTGTTTTCAAGTACGATCAATAATTTCGATCATAATTTCTGTAATTTATTTCACATTGATTTAAAACACAATTCAATACAGATTTTGTTTTATTATAACTATTGTTTGAAAATATTTAATAAAAGCGATAAAATGCAACAAAATTTTAGGAAGAGCAAATGTTTCATAGTTTAGAAAATAATCATTCTATTATGTGCCGACTACTTCTATTTGGAACTTTTCTTGAAGTTTAAACCATTACAGCTTATTTTTGGCCATTAATTAGCAATTTGATAGTTCGTAAATAATTTATATCACGATAATTAGTCGGTAGAATTACATGCCGCCTATCGTAAGTAATTCGGGAAAAATGCATAATTTGTAGTGGCAGCAATATTGCATGTTCCAATTCCATCATCTCTGATCTTTCATATCACTGATACCGCTTAACATTGATAAGCTGATTTGCTAGTCAGCCTGTATCGGTTGTGACTTCTATGAGAAGAAATTTGCTATTTTGTTTAATTACAACCGTAAAGCAGCACTTTTACGTATCATAAACCTGAAGTAATAAATGTTTGAAAGGGAGTAGTAATTTAAATTCTATTAGTAATCAATTAAGAGATTCAATCAATCATGTTGAATTTTGGTAAAAATAAAAATTACGAATGCATAAAAATTGTTGAAAATAACTGTGTGTTATTTTGTGGAGCGGAAAAAAAACTTTTGAAGGATTGGACGAGGCGTGCTCTGGAAAGATAAATTTTAAATGAAATTTTTAAAATGAAAAGTATCAGAAGGAGATGTGCATTCGAAGGACAAAAATGACTTATTTTCTTGTTGTCTTTCTCGTAGTATTTGATTGTTTACTTTCTTTTTCACGCATATCTCTTTTGACAGTGAATGCTTTGTTTACAACTGACTGCCTTTGACATATCATCAAATTGCTCATTTGGCGAAACGCATTCTGTAAAGTGAATTAAACTTATGTAAATATAATTTTAATTGACTATATGCATGATTTAATCATTAGTTTCACTGCAATGCAATATGTAAACAATCAGAAATAGCTTTACTTCTTTTCTGAAAACAAAAACAGCCAAACTAATTCGATGCTCTAAGTTTTTCCTCCTAAGACTGCTGTGAAAATCACAATAAACATGACAAGACGGATTGAGCTAGTAATTTTCAACATACCAGTAAGCTTCTTGTAAAGAATTGAATTAGTATGATTTTCACTAACCTATCAAATCAAGGTGTAATGATGGTCAAAGTTTCAGACATAAACTAAGTTATACAGTTTAGTTCGAAAATTTATATTGGTTTTTCAAGAACAACATATTAAGCTGAATGATTGATCATTATATGCTTATGCATAAAATCGTGGAACTAATTCACTGATCATCAATATAATATCAGGGATGTGATGATTAAGTGTAGAAACGATTTATTCTCAAAAATAACAGTTAGCTTAGCTAGGAAAGAGTTATCGATATTTTTTAATATTGGATTTTGCTTTGTTTTTTTGTTGAGAAAAAAGTGAGTTGAAATTCATTTTTTTTGCTAAAAGTTAATTTTTTTTCAGCTCATCATTTTTATTGAAAAAACTGTTCGGTCTTTTAGACATTGATGCACTCATCCAGCAAAGCACAATTCCCCTTACCATTTCCATCTCTTTCACATTCATCAATCGTTTTTTAATAACAAAAATAGGATTTTCATTTTTCATGTCATCCACAATCATTATGATTCACTGCTATCATAGTAACCTGTCGATATCGTTCCACTCAAGGCGAACCAAAATCGAAAGCAGAAATTCGAAGGCGGTTTCTTTCAAATGTGAAAATGCTTGTTGGGAAATGATAGTGAAATTTGAATGTTCTGAGTGGAACTTTTTGGAAATTCCGTTTTCGTATCTCCTATGGAAGAAAGGGGCGAGGAGACGGTTGGGATGTTTTGGGTACAACTGTTTCTTTTGAAATACTCTTCAATCTTAAAATATTCAACATCTCGTACGACCGAACCAACTAATCCTTTCCCATCGTCAAATTCATTCTTCTATTTTATCACCGTATTATTTATGTGCTTCTCCGATGCTTTGATTGTAGATCTTTTTTAATGGAACGTCAACAGAGCCGTCTGTTTGTACCATACAAGGCACTTGGTGAAATTTGTTCATCTGTACCACCGGCTTTTCGAGTGCTTTCAAGGAAACGTAATGAAAGTTACGTCGTTTGTGCTGTGGACAATGTTGTGATACAGTACCTCTGTGAAAATTTGCGTGTGATAGCAGTGAGCAATGTTCTACCGGCTCGAATTAATGTAGTTGCTGCCGATTCTCACTACATTTATGCTGCCATTGACAAAAGAATAGCTGTTTTGTATTTAGCCAGGTATTTGCTTTTCACTACTTTATTCTTTAGAGATCTCCATCTCACTACTTTATTCATGTAATGGAGGGAAAAAATTTCTTATTCTACTTCCAGCTGTGCGAAATATACGCAAAGGTTCAGAAATTGTCGAAATATTTATTTTTCGAGATTATGTATAAACTTTGTTTTTTGTTTTGCATAATTTTCGGATAATTGGAATTTTGTTTTAGGCAAGTTAAAAGATGGTTAGAGATATCTGATAACGTACGTTGGCTTCTTCCATTTGGCGATATAATAGTGGTTGTGGATGTGAAAAGTTCGATTCACGTAATGGATGTTGAAACTGGTGACGAATTAGTGCTGATTGAAACATCCGGACAATTCGATTGTTCAGCAATTACTCATCCAGCTACTTATCTTAACAAGGTGCTATTGGGATCCAGACAAGGTTATTTTGAATTTTTTAGAGAATTCAGTGTTTATTTTAATCAAAGTACATTTTTTTTGAAAAATTTTCAACAACAACGTCATCAGAATCCGCGTCGGACAGTTTTAAATCCGTTATGTATTCTACAATTTAACTCAATATTTTTTAAGGAACTTTGCGTATTATTAATTTCAAAACTGGCAAACTAATTCATGAATTTGGGAAATTATTCGAATCGGAAATAACAGCTTTGGAACAGTCACCGGCCACAGATATCGTCGCTATTGGACTAAGAAATGGTCAGATTATACTGCATAATATTAAATTTGACGAAACGTTACAAATGTACATGCAGGATGCACCAGTAACATCAATTGCATTTAGGTTTTTGTTCTTTCCGAAATTTATTATTTTTGATTTGCAGAAATATTTCTGACCTTTCCAGAATTGTTTTACTTCGATATTGTTTCCACATGCATCAACATATTTTCTACACATGAACAATTTTTTTAAATTTCAGTTTATGAAGTTTCCGTTAATTTTTTTTTACTTTCGGGATTTTAGAACTGATGGCGAAGAGACAATGACTACAGCATCCGAAAATGGAACATTGGCAGTTTGGAATTTAAACAAACGCTCTTTATTGGGACAGTTGCCCGATGCACATTATGGCTCCATTACGGGTATATATTACATTAATGGCGAGCCATTGATGATTTCAGCAGGAGTCGATAACACGTTAAAAACTTGGATTAATGACATGGGTGATGGTATGCCCAGGCAACTGGTTTTGCTTGAAGGACATCATAAACCCATTACTGCGGTAAAATTTATCGACAACGAAATGTAAGCTTCTAATGTTATTATCCTATACAATTTTTTTTGTTTCTATACTTACACTTCTTTCATTAGAAACAAAACGTTCATAATATATTTTAAGAAGTATGTAATTAATCTTGTCATTTATATTTTTGAGAAATCAATTTTCGTCTAACTTGATGCTATAATTTTCATATAAACGTTTTGCAGAGCAAAATGTTTTTTAAACCAATTAAATTCCTAGGATTGATAAAATTAATGAATTTCAGTATCCTTTCATCTAGTTTGGATGGTTCTGTAAGGATATTCTCAGTATCACATGATACACATAGACAGAAGTTAGGAAATGCTGGTACTATGTCCAGGTAATTTTTGTTTGTTCTTTCTTATGTTTCATTTTATATTTGTCCCTTTTGTATTGTTTATTTTTAAGCATATTTTATTACCTAACTCGTTATTTCCTTCATGCTATTTAATGTATCTTTTTTGATTCTATAGAATGAAAGCGAAAAAGATAAAGCGTGATATTGAGAGCATCAAATTGAAACCAGTGATTCAAATGGATGTGAGCTCAGCGCGAGAAGCAGCTTGGGACAATGTCATATGCCGTCATATTGATACAGCCCCAGTGACGACGTGGACCACGAGAAAACAATCCTTGGGAACACATCGCGTTTGTTTGCTTTGAATTTTAGTGTTCATCTTTGATGTTTAACAGAATGTTATAAATTCTTCACTTTGCCTGATTTGATAGAATTTATCATTTTTACAATGTTTCTACAGAAAGTATTGATTTGAATCGAAACATCAATATATGTAAAATATATTTTCAAATTTTGCTTTCTTTTCAGTTGCTTCATAAGAGATTCGTAACTAAACCACATCTCGTATCTGCTTGCGCATCAGCTATTTGCATCTCATCATGTGGTAATTTCGGTATAATTGGATACACATCTGGTCACATTGATTGCTTTAACTTACAGAGTGGACACCACAGGAAAGCTTTTCTTTGCAGTAAAAAAGATCAAAAAGCGCACAGGTCTGCTGTTCGAGGACTGGCACTTGATATACTTAACAGGCAACTCGTAAGTGATAAGTCTTTTAGTTATTGCTTGTACAGTTTTATTAAAAATTAGAAATATTCCCCAAATAAACACAAATCTGCTATGTCTATACACAGTTGTTCTACACTTCTTTGATTGCTAATAAGCGATGCGATATTACATGTAGCAGTTTATTATTTGGATGAGTTTTTATACTTAAAGGTCTCCGCTGAACATAATGGATTGATTCGATTTTGGGATTTTCGCAGCACAAAGTTAGTAGCCGAAATGCAAGTTCCATCACCAGTTATACGATTTTGCATGAGTGACAATAACTCATTGTTGGCTCTTGGTGTAGAAAATGGTTCAATTGGTGTGGTCGACATTTTGTGCCGAAAGGTTGTTAGGATTGTGAATGGCGCCCATCGGTCATCCTTTACTGCTTTGGGATTTTCACCTGATGGTAAATGGCTTGTCAGCGCTGACGATGAAGGTCTCATTAAGGTTCGTTCTTTTCTAACATTTCTATTTTTATATTTCATTTTGAAAGTCTGCAATCTTGTCGTCATAAAAGTGGTTTTACTGCCAGCATCAGTTATCGTGTTTTAGACTTGGGATCTTGTTACGAATAGTCTAATTGATGTTATGAAGTGTGAATCACATTGTGTATCGTTTTGTTTCTCATTAAGTGGAGAATATTTGGCCACATGTCATCACGACCGAAGGAGCATTTATATCTGGGCTAATAAAACATGGTTCACTCCTGTGAATGCTTTGAAAGCGCTGCCGTTAGATTACGTTCCTGAGATTTCGTTAGCTCCACCCGTGCGAAGGTGTGTTTATTATTGAGTAAATATTAGAAGATGTGCAATCGTAAATAAAGAAAATAAAGTTCAATTCAAAACATAAAAACTGTTGCTGAATGAGTAAATAGATTCTTTCATCTCCAATAGTATATATTTTTGATTAATAAAATATTAGTGAATCATTGAACAGAACAGGTTTTAGATATATCACGAAGGTTTCTCTTCAGGAATTTAGAGGATGAAATGCAGTGTTCAACAGAAGAAATCGAAATGCCTATGGAAACTGTTTCTGAAACCATACCAAAAGTAAAGCAGGTAATGTTAAGTTTTTAAAATAAAAAATAAAAAAATTGGTGTTCTGTAAACAAAAATTTGTGTTTCGTAATATGTTAGTGCTATATTTTTCATGTTCATATTATTTCAGGTTTTAAATTTGAATGAAATTATTAGGACTACTAGGATAACGATTTTCAGAAATTTAAGATGAAAAATTTTAGTATGTTATTATAGATCATAAATAAATTAAGGTTGAAAGTCTTGTAACTTTATCGGGTTTGGCATCTTCACGTTGGGCAAATCTTCCATATTTGGATGTAATTCGAGAACGAAATAAACCAATCGAACCGGCGCGCAAGCCAAAGGCTGCACCATTTTTTTTGCCGGCTGTATCAACACTCGATGGTTTCGAGTTTGAAAAGATGAACATTGATACTGATGATATAGAGCGGCGTAATGTATTAATGGCGAAACGAAATATGCTGGAGATTGAATCATCTTTTGCGCAAAAATTATTACAGTAGGTCTTTCTATTCATGTTACCCATCGGATATGTTGGATTGACTTTTCATGAAGGATACTACTTTTTTAAAAACATAAACTGAAGAAACTGGGAAGTAAGCAGGAGCTCAAGCAACTGTGTTTGTTTACAGAGCTTCGGATGATGCTGACTTTATCAGTGCATTTGAATCTTTGAAGTGGATGAGTATCTCTACGATAGACTTTCAGATTCACATATTGCCGGAAAAGGTGAGTTGTATTCAGTCGTATGTCTGTAAATTTAAGTGACTCAATTATTTTCAAACTTTCAGTTGGTGCTTATTTCAAAAAGAATAGGAATTGTGCGCACGGAAATTTTATTTTAGGCTCTAAGCAGTTTTTTGAAAATGCTTCTCACAGTTCTCAGCAGTCATCGCGATTTTGAACTTGTCCAAGCCTACTTAGCCGCTTTCTTGAAAATCAAAAGGAACAAGCTGTGGACTAGCTGTATTAAAGATGATGATTTGGGTACAACATTGGGCAAATTAAGTGATGAACTGAAGAAGAGTTGGGGAGAAGTTGATCGATTGATGCTTAATAATGCTTCTTTGCTGCAGTGGATAAAAACAGCTCTATTGTAGCAATCGTATTATACAGACTTTATACATCATTTTTGTTATTGTTGTTATCATTGTTGTTATTGTTGAATTTTTTGTAAAAATATTTGGGTGTCTATGTAAAATTTTCCAAATAGTATGTTTTTCTTATTCACAGATAGTATTGAACTAGATTTACGAAATACAAATAGTTCACAAAACAATTTTTAACTCTTTGCAGTCATTTTATTTCTGCTATTGCGCATGTTACTTATTACTTTCTTCTGAAAATCTTTGCAAATATGCCTGAACCTTGTGGGCGAACTGCGTTTTTATCTGATCCCGAAGTAATTCCATTTCTGTATAAAAATGGATCAAGCATCTAAGGAGGATCTTCCCTCTTCTTATAATGAAGCGCTAATCAGATAAAATTCATGTGTGCTAGTAACTTAGTTGATTTCAGGCTGTAAAGAGCTTTGTTTTGACGCTCTGGAATTTATAGACAAAAATGTCTAAAGTAAGCTGCACGAATGGTGCGGTGGTGGTCACTTCAAATGGTAGGTTTTGTTGTATTCAGAATTCGTGATCTTAATGGGAGTGCATTGCGTATAGGTTGAAAGTGAATTTCATACTGGTCGATCTTTACATTATTTCGATTTGTCTCTTTAGCAGCCACTATTCAGTTTGTTCATTTCAGACGAAAAGATTGAAAAGAAGCTTAGTAGGAAAGAATTAAAAAAGCTGCAGAAAAAAGCGGAGTATGAGCGTGAGATTAGAGAAATGGGTGGTACAGTTGAAGATCGAGAAGAAAAAGGAGCGCTTGAAAAGAAAGGTTGTCTTTTTATACTTTCATCAGTAAAAAGTACGATATTTTCACAACAAACTATTTAAAAGTATTACATATAGATAAGTAATGGATACTTTTTACGTCTGAAATATGTTAAGCTCCATACATTAACCGAACGTGCGCTCGTATGCATTTGATTGTTAGTTTTTATTTGCTGTTTATTGTAGATTTATCCGAAATGTTTAGAAAGTGGTGGAATTGGGTCAGGTGCAGAACTTGGACAGCAGTTTTCCGTCTCGCAGCAGGCGAAGTCAATCGGTCAACGAAATCAACTTGAAAATGCTGTTGACATTAAGGTTACAATGGAATCAAATTGAAAATGTTGATATTATATTAAGAAAAGCTTCTAATTTTCGTTTTTCTGTTGAACGGAAGTGATATTGCAGAGCTTTAAGGTCTGTTTTAAAAAAACTAACAATTTCAACTGCTGGTTTTAAACAAGTTTTTGTTTCTTATATTTCACATTTTACAAAAAAAATGTAGAAAATCAAAAGTACACAAAAAAGTATTTTGCACTACAATAGACAAATGAAGCCATTAATTCTAAGATAAACACTCATTACAGGTGGAAAACTTTGATATTGCAGCTCAAGGACGAGTTTTGTTTCACAAAGCTGATTTAACAATAGCTTTCGGAAGACATTACGGTCTAGTTGGCCCAAATGGGTATGCAGTGAAAATTTGTCATGTTTTCTATGATGTTTCATGTTTTTTATTTGAGGATATTTTATTGTTTTACAGAATGGGCAAAACAACACTTTTAAAACATATTGCAGCGAGAAGATTAGATATTCCACCAAATATTGACCTTCTTTATTGCGAACAAGGTCTGTTATAGATAAATTTATTATTGATAAAGTTTTTATTACTTCAGTTTTTGTTCCAATAAATTTTGGATTTCCAGTAAAAATCTGTTCCAATGGAAATGTTCCAATTTTCGATTAGTTTTACAAATTTCAGAAATTGAGGTTGATAATACCCCGGCAATTGATGCTATTGTTAAATCAGACAAACATCGACTGGCTTTGATGGAAGAGGAGGCGCAGTTGATAAAGAGGTTAGAAGAAGGAGACATTTCAGTTGGCGAACATTTAAAAGAGGTGACTATTTGAAGTTGTAGCCACGAATGCAGTGCGAATAGTTTATTATAATTGGTGGAAGTAGCGCTTACTAGGAAATAAAGTGATTGAAATCCGAAATTTTTTATTAAAACAGAAATATTGGCGTCTTATAAAAAAAATCTCTACAATATAAAATATGCCAGGTCACTGATGAACTGAAGAATATTAATGCAGATGCAGCGGAGCCAAAAGCGCGCCGTATATTGGCTGGTCTCGGTTTTACGAAAACTATGCAAGAAAAAGTTTGTTCTTTTGCTCCTTCGATACACTGCATTGACAGTCTTTGTTCAAACTTGCATTTCAGTTTTTTTAGCCAGTTGAAGCATTTTCGGGTGGTTGGCGTATGCGTATTTCACTAGCCCGAGCTCTGTTCTTGGAACCAACATTGCTGATGCTTGATGAGCCAACCAATCATCTTGATTTGAATGCAGTTATTTGGCTCGATAAGTTAGTTTAAGATTTTTACAAAATTTTCTCTACTCCACTGCTTACTAATTATGAAATTATAGATTATATGAAATTACATGCGAATAAATTCTGCGCTTTGTTCGCTTCAAATTAATTCCAATTAATGACTCCTAAAAATGTTTAAATTGATTCTCCGAATTCGTTATCGATCTTTTATTGCAGCTATTTACAAACATGGAAAAAAACCTTATTGATTGTCTCACATGACCAGGGTTTTCTGGACAGTGTGTGCACAGATATTATCGATTTGCAAGATCAGAAATTGTATTACTATAAAGGAAATTATTGTAGGTTTTGAAAATTCATTACAGCTTTTATAGATTTCTCTGCATTATTTGTGCAAAGACTACTACCCGTATGAAAAAAATAACAAAGATTCGAAACTATTTGTTAAAAAATGGAAGATCAATACAAAACAGGCGAAGTAGGATTAGTAAAAAAAAGCAAAGGCAAAATGGGCCTTACTGCCAAGGTTTTTAAGACAAGTTTATGTGTTTCAGCCACTCTGAAAGGAATTCTAGTTAATCTTTTTGTTATTTTGTAGCTGTTTTCAAGAAAATGAAGGATCAGAAGATGAGGGAACATATGAAAGCCTTCGAAACTCAGCAGAAGCAACTAACTGCATTGAAAAAAAGTGGCAAAAGTTCGAAACAAGCTGTTGAAGAAATGAAAAACCGGCTACAAAACAAACAAAATAAAATTAACAAGGGCAAAAAAGGCTCCACTATTATGGCTGATAAAGGTAATTTTCGTTAAATACCTGCCCTAGTTTTGGCTCTTTTAGTCAGAAAAAGTCTTACGATGTTAAAAAACATTATTTGATTTGATGAACTTTTTTGGATATTATTTGAATGACAGCATTGCATTCTAGCACATACTATTTATTTTAGCTGATGCAACACCAATCGAATTGCTGCAAAAAGTTAAAGAATATAATGTGAAATTTACTTTTTCCGACCCAACAAAATTGTCACCTCCAGTGCTTGGATTGCACGGTAAATATTTTCAGTAAATAGTACAAATCTTCTGGCTTTATTGATTTGATGCAAGAAAGGTT
This sequence comes from Acanthocheilonema viteae, assembly GCA_900537255.1. NCBI lineage: Eukaryota > Metazoa > Nematoda > Chromadorea > Rhabditida > Onchocercidae > Acanthocheilonema > Acanthocheilonema viteae. Next base: position 42,808 of record UPTC01000146.1, on the reverse strand, counting down.
GCTATTGTTGCATTAATGTTTGGTACATTTTTTATATCTTTGTTTTGTCATTTTTAAATAGAATTTTACAGGCGTAACTTTTGGCTATGAGGACCAAATATTATTTAAAAACCTTGACTTTGGCGTGGATATGGATTCTCGTATTGCGATTGTAGGACCTAATGGTGTTGGGAAATCAACACTACTGAAGCTATTGGCCGGCAAAATTGAACCAGTAAGTAGGTTTTCAATACTATGGCAAACCTTAAGCAGTAGTACCTGGAATTTATACACTTTCGGAAAAGCTTTTAGATATTTGATTAGGATTTAAAAGCTCATATGGGAACCGAATGGAAACTCAGTTGATTGCTCAGAGGAATGTGGTCAAAATAAGTGTAACTTTTTTTTTTCAATAAAAGTGGAATTTAGCAACAAGGTGAAGTCCGGAAACACAGGCAGTTACGCATAGGATGGTTCGATCAGCACGCCAATGAAGTATTGAATGGAGAACAAACTCCAATTGAATATCTTTTTACTAAATTTAAGATCGATTATCAAGTAAATTTTAGAGTGATTTTTTGCAGAAAATTTAAAAAGCATTCTTGTCTGCCTTGAGTTCGGCATATTTTTTAATTATTCGTCTTTATTATATGTTGCATATTTAATGTTCGTTGCATTAGTGTAGAGCGTATATGACTCACTGATTAAGTACCGCAAGACATTATTTCTATAATTTATTGCAGGATGCGAGGAAGCAACTGGGTACAGTAGGTCTTCCAAGCTCTACACATACTGTAAAAATAAAAGATTTATCTGGTGGACAGAAATCTCGCGTTGCTCTTGCCGAGCTAGCTTTGGGAGCTCCGGATTTGTTAATATTGGTGACCTTTATTTTGCTAGATTTATTTTCACAACTTACAAAAAAATTAGATTTTTTTTCTCAGCATGAAAAAAAATTAGAAGTCAGTTTTCATTTTAAAAAAATTTCTTGTCGAGGTCAATTTTAACAAATAACAAATTCATTTGGGACAAAATAAAAATAAAGAAAGACTGACTTCTGTGATAAGCGGGATTGGTATTTGTTGCTTGAACTGACCAGTCCTATCGATGTACTGCTTCTTGAGATATATAGTTTGAAATCCTGCTGAAATACCAACTCTGTCATTATTTTAACGGCTTCATCAAACATTCTTATGCACAGTTTAATAACTGTGATCCCACTCCTCATTACTAATCCTTTTTATACCTCATTTCGTTCCCTGTAATCTACAGTTGTAACGGTATTCACTCTATTGATTTTTCATTCTTTTGGTTATTCATTTTTCCACATATAACACATTTTTCCACATATAACACAAATAAAATTTATAAACTAGGATTTACGGAGATTTCTGTATTCCCATAATATTGATTCCATTAAAGAAAAGCATTGTTTCCGAACTAAAAAAGTATTTTCCCAGGATGAACCGACGAATAATCTTGATATCGAATCAATCCATGCGTTAGCAGAAGCAATTGAAAACTTTGCTGGGGGTGTCGTAATGGTTACACACGATGAACGTTTAATCAAGGAAACAAATTGCCAGTTATGGATTGTTGAAAATTTGGTTTGTTGTTTGTTCTTTACTTTTTCCTTTTTGCGCTGTTTTTTGGTGTGCATTTTTGCCTATTTGAACGTGATATATTGTGGTGAGATGTTATGATAGTCGGGATAATATTTCATAATATGTAAATCACTAATCGCTTCATGATTTCTGCTTTAGTAGCAAATTTCAAACTAAATATTGAAATACTCACTGGTTTATTACTAATTTTGAATTATAGGGCATTGCTGAAATTGATGGCGATTTCGAGGATTATAGGAAAGAAATCCTGGACCAGCTTGGGGAAACGACATCAGAACGATAAACTGAAATCGGCATAAAGGTTGATTGACAATAACCAACTGTGATGCTATTTTTCAAAATCTGCTAGAGTTTGTGGTTGACTTGAATAATGTGTTTTCAATTTTCATAGATTGGATTTCACCTTTTTTTGTCTTATCTGAATCACTAGTTTTAATCCACTTTCAACAGGGCTTTGCATCGCTTCGCTTGGCATTCACTCTAATTCGTTCCACAATATTCTAAAAATGTGATATTTTGCAGTTCATGTAGAGGTTTCCCACTCTACTTAACTTTCACACCAATTGAAAACAGACAGTAGAGTTTTCTTTGTCTTTTTACTAACAAGTTGCGGTTGCATTTTTTCTAATCATGACTTCCAAAGTCAATCATTTTTGTTTTTGTTCCTCATGTTTTTTCTTTGTTCGCTGCTCTTTTATATCTTGAACTTCTGTGTGATAAAATGAAAGGCATGTATCTAATTTCACTCCTTGTATCAATATTAGTTACTTTTAGCTATTTGCTGAATTGCGAGCAATCCAGTAACTCTGTTTTAAAAATTCATTTTCAAAAGAAAATTTCTCTAGGCTAAGAATTTAGAATTGATCTTTCAATGTGGTATGTTATTATTGGCAAGAAGCTTGAAGTCAGAACAAATTTTTCCGCTTTTGATTTTGTCAGACTTCGATCTTAATTCCTTGACTTCATTTTGACATTTCAAAAACATGAAAACCTAACAAATACACAGTCATTACTTGACAAATCATATCGCTTAGAAGGATATCATTATAATGAAGTAGAAAAAAAGATCAGAGAGAGAGAGAGAGAGTTAAAAAACGAAAAGATCAGAGAGAGAGGGAGTTAAAAAACGAATTTGAGTTGACCAGAAGGAAAGAGGGCAAGTGCTGAAATGCGCTTGCTTCAATATCCACCGAATCAAGAAAAAGACAACTTAAAATCCTATTAAAAATGAAACGGGGATTTTTTTAAAGGAATGCGATAAAATCAAAAATTTACATAAACTCACATTTTCATGAGGAAAGGTTTATATATTGTGCGAAAGCTTGGTTTGCTCGGATTACTGCGCCAACATAAGAGGTAAAACAACAAGGAAAGACAAGTGGTAACCCAGATAAATTGCTGCCTAGATTCAGAGAAAGTAAATGGGCCTCATTGGTGTGCTATAGATCAAGCCACAGTTCGTATTGCAAAGTTGTATTTGCATATGTCTAGACTCGTGCGTTGAAAGAAATGAAATAATTTAACAGGAATTTAGCTTTGCAAATATGCATTTGACATTCAGATTAAGACAATACATTTCAAAGTCTTGACAATTTAACGACAAATTATTTAAATATATTTAAGTTAGTTGAAAATTTGATTTATTTAGTTTTAAGAACTTAAACTTCTTTAGAATCGTTGAAAATTGTTAATAATAATAATAATAATAATAATAGGATAATGAATTTCCACTCGTTCAATTTTTTATTTTTTTCCAAGTGAATCGGCCAATAATTTTGCTATCCATTTGATTCCATGTCAATTTGCTGTCTAAAATTAGCACAGTTACTTTTATCTTCATAACTTTTTGTTTTAAAATTACGAGATTTGCCGGAATAAAAATGAGAAGAAGTAAAAAAACCAAAAAAAAATTTTTTTGAAGAACTATTTGGACAGTTAACACCAACATTCAATAGATAAAATATATAAAATCGACATCTGAATAGCGCACAGTGTAGCGCTACTTTTCACATTTTTGATTGCGATTAAAATCATTTTAAATTTGAACATTTACAAAATTCAATATCCTTTACAAGTCTAGATAAATTCGCCAAAATTTATCTCTTCACTTTTTTGTAAAAGATAATAATGACCTGAACCATTCCACACCATAAGTTGGAAGAAAAATGAAGCAAAATGATACATACACCTCTCGAAATATTTAAACAAACTAATGCTTATTTATCGTCAAAACTTTAATTTAAATGAATTTGAAAGTTATCGTTTTGAGCATTTATAGTACAATGACTGGTAGCTATTCCCAATAAGCTCAGTTGCATTTCCGGATATTTTTCATTTCTTATCTAATTTAGTCAAAAAATTTTGTTTATCATCCGCTATGCTACACACTACCCATCTCTAAACTATTTCTTTAATCGTTACAATACGAAGGCCATACTGGAAGTGCGATAAATTGTTTCACGAATCAATCGTCGTTCTTCAGATGTTGCCGGCGAATAAATTAATGGTCGTTGTAAATGCTCCACCCAAGCCATTTTAGAATTGCGATCTTTACAAGTGAATATCACTTCTTTATTAATCATTACCAATTTCCATGAATTCTTTAGATTTAGGCCTGTTGTCGAGTCTGAAAAATTAGAAACAAGCCAAATTTTATAAATAAAACATTTGATAGAATGAATATAGAACATATTGGATTTGTTAAATAAGTAGAAAAATGAATGAATATGAAAGATAATATAGTTAGTTGTGTATTACTTAGAGATGAGAATGCTCATTTCTTCCGAAAAGCTAACCTTTACCATCATCACAATTCAGAAATGTTACTGAATCGAGAGAAATTCGATCACGAAATATATAGAAATTACGCTTGATGAGATCTTTTTTGCATAGTATTAATGATTGATCAAATAAAAATAGCAAAATATCTTTATGCCAAATGATATTTCTGCCAATAACACAACGACAGTACACTTCACCACTATGTATCATTCGACTGTTAGTTTCCACTAAATCTGGACCCTAAATTTAATTTTTTAATTTTCTTTTCAAACTCATTAATTTCATATTTGAATATTTGAATTTTCATATTTGAACAAAGATGCAATATTTGAACAAAAAATTTTTGCCAAATATTACCAGAATTAAGCAGTAATTATCATTTCAACCATATTCCATTTCTTATTTTAAATACTTAGTTATTATTGGAAAACATAAAATACTCAACCCGCCATCCTTCAACACTCATTTGCCATAAAGCGATCTGTTGTAGACTTTCCAATCGTCGTTTCTTCTCATTTATTGTTGAAGTAACATTTTTCATCGCTGATGCTGCAGCCTGAAGTGAAAAGGAAATATTTGAAAAAGTTAGGTATGAATTCTCTTTCAGGTTTCTTTCCATGATAACATACAATCGATTGAAAATTTTGGATGTTAAATATCTTTATATTACAAAAAAAAAATGATTTGAAGTAATAAATAATCTCTACATAAATAAGATATTATAATTGTGTGAATT